>JAHZNC010000001.1:0-11032 GCA_027744095.1 Zhuqinia jingwanae
CAATATACTAACTAGCGCATGACTCAAAGTTATTGCGCGGACAGACGGATGGACATGACAAAACTACGAAGCAGTTACGCTACTTAACAAATGTATTGCATATAAACTTGCACAAGAAGTGGAGTTAAACTGAGTGACCGCGATCAGCTTATTTTAAACCACACAAGAATGATGAACAAGTTTCGAAGATCTAGTTTAGAAATGTTTGATTTTTGTACAACCAAAAGGATTGCGATAATAGGGAGGGACAGGGAAGCGCTTCTCAGGAAGGTAACTTACAACAGGAACTACACTGCCCACATGAAAAAGTATAAAAGTCCTCTTTCCGTGACCAACGAGGTACTGGCTGGAACACAACGTTCGTTTGTATTTATCGGTTGGGTGCCACAGGCGGTTTACCTCAGAATTCGAGCCTTTGAAAATTCTGGGATAATGTCATACGTCCAGCATTTTTGGCCTACGAAATACGAAGCGGCAGGTTTGCTCAATGATTTTCCAGAAGTTGATATGCTTTGTAATTGAAGTGGCTTTGGATTTCGCAAAGATCAGAGCCCTGTACATCAACGTATTTGCTCCGGCGTTACGAGCCAAAACACTTGCTTTGTTGGAGGAATTCACATACCTTTACATTCGTTTAAAATCATTCATGATTCCCACCAAGGCATCCTAACCTAATAAACAACTTTGCATGCTTTGTTATAAACAACTGTAAAGAATTAATATTTTTATTAATTCGAAATTTATTCAAGGCAAATATTTTACGATTATAATTTTCTAACTGTGAGGTTGCCTCTATTGCCATGGTATACATTTATAGCTCCAGCGAGTTAAAAAATGATTGGTTTTTGAAAAATAATCGAAGTAGCTTAAGGCAAGCCATATGCATGTTTGTAATTAGTGATCAATTTTATGATTTAACATAAAAATAGTATTTAAGCTGCCATAGATTTTAGAGAAACAAACACGAAAAATGTTTAAAAAAATAAAATTAATGACTTTTAGAAATAAAGTAATGTTTATGAAATTAGCCTATCGTTTAGAATACAAAGCATGGTTTTACTTAATCCAGGCTGTTTTCGCACTCCAAGTTCGTAGTGGTCGCATTCTAGTCGTAACGAATACGTTTGCGCTGATTATGACAACCAAGGATAATGAAAGGTTTGCCTTTAAAAATTAGCATGCTTTTTAGAAATTACCACGTTTACCTCGTGTAAAAATTTGCGGAAGCTTTTTTTATAATTTTTTTTAAAAGTAATTTAAACACAAAGAACAAATATTGGGTTAAAAAATGGAAATTATTGGGGTTATATGTTTGAATGTAGACCGTAGCGTAAAAATTGGGAGCATAAATAACGGTATTGAATTTTTTGTGTTATATTTTGTTCCAACATCGAAAGCCAAGACACTTGTTTTTAAAAAGGAATGCATGTCGTGTGGTGTAACTCGTCTTGCACATAAGGTTTCTACTATCATCATCCAACTACTGATAAGCGGTCCATTCTAATCTAAAATATATATTGATCTAATTTTTAAAAAAATTGAAGTTGTCAATTAATTTGAAGCAAGTTATGCTTGTATTTATTATTAAAGTTGATGAATGAACAATAAAAATATCGGTTAAGCTGCTATAGCATTTTTGGGTAAAAACAAAGAAAAATATTATTTGATTTATTTTGCAGTTGTTAAAATCATTAGCCCAGATTTTTGGTAAACATGTTTTTGTTTTTGCAAAGGTCAAATACACAATCGGAATAAAAGCAATGTGAAGCATCACCAAAATGCTAACAGTCAACCTTTCCAGAAGGAGATCCTTTTAAACAACCCAAATCTTGGTATTTTACATGTCTCCCACCTTGCTCAGATGTTTCCAGGTATCCTCGCATGTGGCATGCCTTGTGAAAATCCTCACACTCAACCACGTGTAGTGTTTCATAGTGGTCCTCTTTACATTCATAGCACAGCCCTGACAAGTATATTATTCACGCGTTTAATAAAGTATTTCCGCTAACGATTAATTTTTTAAAGATTTAGGTAGCTCACTTTTTGACATTGATTCTAACTGCCGTAAATTCTGATGTAAAATGTCGCATTCGATCATGCGAGGATTTTCACAAAAATGTTTACTGAAAATGTAGACTAATGGAGAAATAACACACGCCTGCAATTTGTTGTATGTATTTTATGGTATATATTTACTGCTCGTTGGAATGAACAATAGTCAACAAAATGACATCAAAGGATTTACGATTATGAGTATTGATGTATTAGGCAGAATGTAGAATAAAATATGGTCTAAATGGGGGAAATGACAAAGACTATTTAATCTAATCATTGTATAGCACACACAAATGGCAAGAAATTGGCACATGAGAATTAGTAGTAGTATTAGTTTATAATTTGTTTGTTTGATTGTTTGCTGCTGATTATCATTATGGATGAATGAGTATGGTGGGGTGACAAAGACAAAAGTCATCAAAGTTATGTTGGTGATGATTACAACATCCCATTGGATACATTTCTTTTGTATTATTAAATTGGCTTTTGGTTTATTTTGACATGGTTTCAAGATGCGGCGTTTCGGATAGAAATAGAAAATAAAACGATGTTTATTAAACAGTGTGCGTAACTGTGGTGTTTTTTGCACACATTTATATTTACATTAAATTTCAAGAAAAAAACTCGTGCGAAATACTGGGAGATTTTATATCAGCTACTAATGATGCACATTATTTTGTAAAATATATTTTATGGTAATTATTTTGGGAGGATAAGATTGTTTATTGCTCCAGAACTAAATAAAGTATTATTATAAATACATTTCACATGAATCCCTTTTTAAATCACGTCAATTTAATTCACAGATCTAAATATTTTTTGCACATCTGTAAAATAATTGCATTGCATAAAAAAACTTACGTTTCATTCATCAATTAAAACGTTTATTTATTCAAGATAACCTGGACGATTCGGAATTCCCATATACGATATATTACATGTAGTATTTCATTAAACTTTGCAGCTTCGAGATGACAATGCACGCAAATTTTTCAGTTACCTTGCGGACATTCAATGGTCCAAAGACACTTGGATGCCAAAAGCTTTATGGGAGTACTATTCGTCATTGAATTAAGGCCGCAGTTTAAAGTTTTCACGCTTTGAAAGTGGAATGGTTGCAATCTCTCCTTATAATCATTACGAAGGATAGGTTTTACTTATTCAAAATCTGATATTGTAAGTATAACTATTCCACTATGATTGAAGCATATTTTGTTGTTGTCATAAAGAGTTTCCTTGCATTTAAGATCATTCGAACATATCTCCAAGTGCGGAGCTTGGTTGATTTTTATATTGAAAAAAAATTGACTGTTTGTGCAATTGTGGGGATGAATTTACCAACAATTGATTGCACATCATCAAACTTTCATAAATAAATAAATAAAATCATAATTTTTATCAGATTAACAAAATTTCATCATGAACATTGCTAACTGAAACTGTTAACTAACAAAAGGCATTATGGAAATCATAATGCGAAAAACAGCATTTATTTTTACCCAATACTTATCGTTTTTATGAATTACTTGCAGTACACTTTTCGTCTTATTGAAAGATCTAAGTTGTGTGTAGTGATGATTAATTTCGTGAAACCCAGATACTAGGTTATACCTGTCATAAATGTAGGATATATATATATATATCCCATCATGTACACTTTTTGTCTGAGGTGTAACTTTGGACAAAACTTAAAGTTCAAGCTATTGTTAAAGCATAATGTCTACACTTTGGTTTTGAAGTCGTAGTCCATGAGCGAAGTAATTTTAATATGAATTGCGTTTTTATTCCAGTCTTCATTGCATTTTGAACAAAATTACACAGTAATAATCCTAATGTTTTTTACCATTGACTTGAATTTTCAAAAATGACAGCACTGAATAAAGTGGGACGCTAAGATTTCAAAATTTCCGTTGAGTTCGGAATTTGATATTGTGAAATATCATTTAAAACACTTGGAACGTATATTCCGTACATTCTTGCAATTCCGTTTATTAGGCACAGCATTAAAATCGCTAATGTAATAATTAACAGGGTAATGTTTTATAAATTGTTTCAGGAATAGCATGAAATTCAGTGGCAGTTCAAGCACAAGTGCTGAAAACTAAGCTTGGAATAGAAGTTTTGTAGACATTTTAAAACTCGCTGACTTTCAAATACATGGTAAGATAGATTAAACTTAAATTATAATTCATTAATTTAAAAAAGTTCACATAAAAAATGATATGAGTGAAAATTTATGGTTGTTTATTATTATTACCATATGGTTTACAGCTGATATACGTAGGTTATACACACAGGTTCAGTACATGCGTATCAAAACTTTACTCCATGCATTGTATATTCTTACTCTTCGTCTACATAGTGACAGCTGCTTATGATGATTCTTTAGGCACGCCATTCTATGTAATGAGTGTACCATTATTTTGCCCACTGCATGTACATATTGCTGCTTGTTGTGTTATATATTGCATGGAAAATCATTTTGCAGAAACACGAATGTTGTATATATATCGGTCATTCTCTTTAATACATTTCTGCATCTGCTGTATATCATTTTGGTTTTAACAGCTAATCAGTTTGATAAGTTGCTATGATTTCATTATATAGACCAAAAAGCTAAAAAATAATGGTTTTGTCTCATGTCAACATCGATTGCTTAGTCTGTTATTTTAGTGTTCTCAACTTTTCACTAACTAACTCATCTACTATGTGAGACATTAATGTCTCAGGGCCAAAAATTAAGCATTAATAATTTTAAATTTTTAGCAAACTATTGTTCATTTATCAAAAATGACATGACAATCAAATATAAATGCAAAAAACTTCACACAATATTGACAAAACGGGGATAAAGTGGCCAAAAAGTACTTCAAACTAAAAACAATAAATCCATCTAGTATGAATACAAAAATGTTTCCGGCCATAATAACGGAGCCAGAAGTCGTTACAGAGAGAAACAGAGGCTTAATTATTAAAATCGTGCAAGTTTAGTTCCAGGAGAAGCTGTTTTAAGCCAGATTGAAGATGTACCACAAAACTGAATTGAGCCAACTGTACCTCAAAACTCGATTGAGCCAGGGCACATTCGAGATTCAGCAGACAGGACAGAGAGATCAGAAAAATTAGACCAAACCTTGTTTCGGTGAGCCGTGACACAGAGCACTGACAAACTAGTATGTTATGACCAATATCAGTGAACTCTTCGATGAAACGCCAGAAACTTCATTCCAAAGCATGCGCAACCCATGTGAACCAACGCACACAGAAATCTCGTTATTGTCGATAATTGTTGATAGAAATGTAACCAGCAAAAATGGTAATGTATTGTCAGATGTGTTTTATGACTGCAATCCATGTCAGTCAGCAAGACGTCCAACTACTTTTCTTGCATGAAAACGGCAACAAGGTTTATTTTCCATTGGTTAGAAGAGATGATGCTTGTTTCGGCGAGCCTCAAAATATGTTAATTTTTACTCTGTACCATTGGTACCATAAATGTAAGCTTTTTGCTCAAGCTCATTGTCGTTACTGAGCCCAGATATTTTATAGCTATTTTGAGATATTCTGTGCCTTTATGTCTCAAATTTACCTTTTGTCTATTTGTAAGCCCAGAAAAGCGGGTCAGTCAACTTGTGTGCACGGTGGTGCTTTACAATGTAATTCTTGACCAGCAATGTAAAAGGTCCACATTTTGTGTAGTTCATAAATATACGTACATGACTCATGGATAAGCACTAAAATGAGAAATGAGGTCTATCACCACGCAGGCATGAGGTCTATCGTTCGCCAATATGTTAATTTTGAGATATTCTGTTTCTTCTGTGCCTTTATGTCTCAAATTTACCTTTTGTCTATTTGTAAGCCCAGAAAAGCAGGTCAGTCAACTTGTGTGCACGGTGGTGCTTTACAATGTAATTCTTGACCAGCAATGTAAAAGGTCCACATTTTGTGTAGTTCATAAATACAAGTGTATGATTTATTTGCTCAAGCTCTTGTACTCTGCCCGTCTCCAACCGACGACTTCTGCTCCGTTCGTCTCCAAGAGACATTTTGACTAACCTATCTATTTATTGTACCTAAGTTTTAACCTTCAAGGAAATAAATCGTGCACTGTGATTTATATTAACTATTCTTTATCTCTATAAGAGTTTAGACGTATTTATTTTCATTAATTTTATTATTTGACGAATCTCTAAGATTCATTATTTATAATCTTTTCATTCAATCTACTCTAACAATATTTCAATTCAGCAATTATTTAAAGTTATTATTATCATCTACAGCATTGTTGCTAATAGATCTCTAATCTTACACACAACCTAGCAGAACACCGCTCCATCAATGCTAATATTAACCCTCCAGAGGAACCCACAAGTTACATTTAAAAATAGGAAAAATGAGAATTTGAGGTGTAACACAGATAATGCATCTCATCATAGGGATAACGATCAGCTTAAGTCTGGTGTTCATGAAACCTTGAAAACCTGATCAACGTTGGGATTCAAGAATTCTAGTTCGTCAATTTTGAAATAATTTAGTAATTTTGATTTATTCATTAATTTTTAGGTTCATTAAAACATTTATTTGCAAGTAGGGGCCAACAGATCAACGTTGGGATTCAAGAATTCTAGTTCGTCAATTTTGAAATAATTTAGTAATTTTGATTTATTCATTAATTTTTAGGTTCATTAAAACATTTATTTGCGCGTAGGGGCCAACAGTCTGCCGGGATATGCATGAAAATTCTTGATTTACATCTTCGAATGTAGTAGAACCCGATGAACGAATGAATGTTTGAGTAATTTTGTCTAGGGTAGATTTCGGGTAGAAGATATATACTGGCCACCAGCCCATGTCTGCACTGCGTCGTATAGATAGTAGTAATACAATTTAAACGAATGCCTTTACACATGTTTTGAACCTTTTTTCATGTTGGAAAGTCACAACATTGAATTCAAGGGGGAAACGTATCTTCCATCCAAAGGAGAGGCCGCCAGTTATTAATGAAGGCTTACTGAACACCGTTATTAATGGCGGCTTACTAATTCTTGTTATGCCAATGCATCATTACAAGCTATTCTGTCCTTACCTATTTTTCAAAGAGGTACTCTATCAGGACCTCTGAAACAATTCTATGATTTGATTTTTGTCCCCTTATCTGACAAACAAATCGATAAGTACTCCAAGGCAACCTGCGACCTTCATCATTTGACCGTTAAGCACTTCAAGCATGGACAACAACTTGACTCTCAAGAATTTATTCAGAAACTACTGGAATACGAGAATGGCGCATTTAGTGACAATTTCAACGTTGTCGTTGAGTACATTACTGAAGGGAGGGTAACTAAGAAAACTGTGATTCTACAACTATGTTGATGAAGCCTACAATAACTAACTTTCCAAATGCATTGATTGTAGTCAATAAATTAATTGTAGGAGAGGACAAAATGATATTAGAAATGGCCCGTCCCATGACTAACGACATAATAGTGGTTCCTGGAAATTTAGGTAACCAGCGTTACCAGTTGTAATTTTACATTACGCACTACGGAGCAAATACTCATTGTGGGCATTACCACGTGTATGTTAAAAAACAACTGGGTGGATTGTTTGCGACGATGCTTACGTAGGGGCTGCAATTTGTTCACACTAATGAAATTGTATGCATAAACGTCTACACAAAAATTAGTTAATTTTTCATACCATTTCTAACGTTTTCAACCATTTGATTACTGTACAAAATAATATAGCAACTTCGCAAGCAAATAAAAATTCTCAAGCGAATTTTATTCAATCTTTGCTTTTCTTTCTTACTTATCCCGAATATATTAAAACAAACGCGCATTTTTGTTTGCGGGAGCTGAAACTTCAAATTGAACATCTTAAACGGTGGTCAAAAGTGCATATAAATCAGCAAAAAGTATACCAGGAATGATCCAGCGTCAGTGGTTTCCAAATGCAACGGTGAATATTACAACTTGATGTAACATATTACCTCTGGTGTATGAAAAAATGAAAAAACCATGTTTATCCTCGTACTAGTTAGCTATTTACATAGTATGTAAATCGTGCTGTTTTCAACTAGTCGATTCATCCCAAAGAGAAGGAAAGCTCTTTGAGGATTCTACAGTGAGAATATCATTTTACCTTATGAACTCAATGCAGAATACCTACTCCGTACTGGCTGCAAGCAGCACACACCGAGCCGAATAGGATTGACAAGTCAGCCTTATTCCTGCTGGGCTGGTACCAAGCTGGCTTGCTATCACTCTTGGAGGTGGGAACTCTGAAAGCGTAGAAAGAAAGCATTTGATTAAAGTCGCATATTAACTAGCCAAAATTACACAAGAAATGTTCCAGCGCCAGTGGTTTCCAAATGCAACGGTGAATATTCCAATAAGAAGTGGCATATCACTCCCTAGTATCTAAGGCATACATTTGCGTAGGAAGGAAGGAGTCTTCTACTGAAGGAGTTTTATTGTACTGGCTATAACAAACTGTAACACGTGTAACCAGTTTTTGTTTTTCATATCGCGAGTAGATAAGTTGACTGGCATTGAGTTTTGAGGGAGAATACTGAGACCTTATTTGGTAATTTTTTGTTTTGAATTTTTGGGGTAAGGGGTACTGGCTAGTCGGCTGCGGCAGGTAGCCCAAAATTTTCAAAAACATGTTTTATCTTTACGGACATCTTGATTCAGTTGGTTGTCTACAATAAGCTGTTTAAAATGCAATGTAGCTTTTTTCTGCTTCAATATATATTTTCGGGGTTGCCAACTATCAGTCAGCATCAAGCCCGAGTTGGGTCCCAAGTGGTCGGAGTTCGGTCCCCTCAAAGGACCGAGTTGGGTCCTAAGTGGTCCGAGATCGGTCCTACTGGGTCCATTTTGCACACACCCTTGCACACCCCCTTGCACACCCCTATTTTGCACACCCCCTGCACACCCTCTATTTTGCACAATCTTTTTGTGTGTTTAAAGTTAATTAGGTTAGGTTTTGTTTGGTTTAATGCAATTATGAAACTACAGTTAGGTTTATGTTCAGAGTATATATCTGGGCATATATCTGTATAAGGCCTTCGATAAAACATCCTTTTAATCGAGAAAAGTATATTATTCTTAAATCCGCATCATGTGGCATGAAGTTTCTGTTTATATATTTTATCATGACCTTGGAGATAAAGTTATCTGTCGTGTATAATACCACAAAAAAGTTTCTAAACTTATTGGGACAAAACATTTCCTACGTAGATTAAGATTAATTCAAGAATTAAAGATCGCGAGTAGGGATTGGTTAATCCTTAAGCCAGACTAATACTACAAGATTATAATCCCGGATTAATATAGCTCTGGCAGTATACTTTAATAAGATTTTCAAAAAAGAATCTTTATCTATTAGTTTAAGCAAAAAAAAACGCTATTTATTTCTTTTATCTTAATTGCAAGGCAACATATGTATACATCTTTTCAGAAAGGAGAATAAACGAGAATTCATCTAAAAACTCTGTACCTAATACGAAACAAAATTGTCGTTTCAATCTGTGGATAGGTAAACCTAACTTTAGTTCCATAATTGCATTAAACCTAACAAAACCTAACCTCATTAGCTTTAAACACACACAAAAAGGGGTGTGCAAACGGGGTGTGCAACGTAGTGTGTGTGCAAGGGGGTGTGCAAAGTAGAGGGTGTGCTTTTTAGTTTGACCCCAACTTTCTGGTTGCTCTGGTGTTTTTACTTTGAAAAAGATATACTTGTAAATACGACTGTCATAAATTGTTTAAAAAATATTTTTTGTTAATTTTACATCATTACTGTTTTGTAAGTATGAATGTACTCATATTTTTTACATGGTTTAATTCTTGAATTACAAATATTTGACTATATAAAAGAATATATACTACACATCTTGTCTTCTGGATGAATAGTACGCTTGACAAGTTGGACCAGTCCTTTGCCCATTGCTAGGATGAATCAGTCAGCAGATAAAAATATATCCGTGTACAAGATGAAAAGGAGTTTTGGGACCGGCAACAGAGTAAACAGAGCTACTCACATGATTGTTGATGCGGGGATACAATCTCCACAAGGAATTGCATTTGACCGGATTACGGGAAACGTGTACTTTTGGAACTTTATCTTAACATACATTGCAGTTTCTGCACAAAATCCAACCAGGTGTGCTGTGATAGGCAAAGGAAATATGAGTGTCCCAATTGACACTGCCATCCATCCTAAGGATCCTGTTTTAAACTGATTGGGAAAACAATGGTGGCATATGGAAAAGTGGAATGGACGGTAGTAACCCAACCAAAATAGTTTTCGAGCGTGTCACCCTGCCTTTTTTCCACTGAGGAGGCAAACTGGCGGATTTATTGAGTTCGCCTCATGTGGCCTTAAATTAAGTCTGCCCGATTCGAAAGAACTGACAGACGAATCCATTTGAAAGTAAATAGCATTTCAGTTCCCGTTGATTTGAGTGTTCTGGGAGACCGGCTATTCTGGGGGTAAGGTGAAAACCATAGGTCCGAAAATGTAGGTATCTCAATCAAGTGGGTCCACAAATTCAACCGGCGAAAAGAAAGAGCTCTTGTGTCGCCAAACCCAGATGTTACAGGAATCTTGGTCACGCATTTTGAAAAACAACAAATTTAAGGGCAAACCCACGTTTAAACATAAATTGTTTTCATGTTTCCGCGTTATCAGGTCAGCAACAACCAGAGTTTAAATGTCCTTCAGATTTGACAGCAGCTATTGGAAATTATTATACTGGTAAATTATTTAAAACAAACTTTGATGCATATTTTGAGGTACATTTCGAAAAGGAAAAATATATTTACAAAATGATGATTACGTGATCTCTCAAAATACTTTTTCTTCGTGAGGGCTAAAAGGGCTGGAAATTGCGCGACAAACATACCCGGGCTTTCTTTCTTATGTTTACCTCTTGAAACTGAGAAATGGAATAGCAATTTTCAGC
>JAHZNC010000002.1:0-12776 GCA_027744095.1 Zhuqinia jingwanae
GTACGATTGTCAATTGTGTCTCTCATGAAAACTTGATGCACAATGGCTACCTGTATACATACATACATACATACATATATGCATATGTATTTACATCTGGCTTTCTGTGTTCTCACAATTATAACATTAGCTGGTTGACAGTTCATCAACATCATCATTGTAAAAGTTTCAGTAATTCATAATATGAATCTACCCCACAAATTTTTACTAATCCTAAAAAAGGTGAAACTTTTGCTTCTTTGCAATTCATTTTAAAAAGGTATGTAAAGCTCCTTAGAAGTTCAAAAATACATTTTAAAGTCCCAAAATTAATAGCACAAACAGAAGAAGTGTAAACTTTTTTGGGGATTTGTTGTACCACATAGTATTGTTGCATATTGTCCATCTTTACATACACCATCTTATACGTGTAACCCATACCATACCACATATTTTAAGTTTTTACACCTTAATATAACAAACTGGCATGTATGAAGTTCATTTATGGTTCTCAGAATTAAATTTTAAGCCATTTTTTCAAAAAATAATAATATAAGAAATGAAATGTATTTATTTGACTTTTGACTTTGACTTGTAAGGTGCTTGCATGTAAGAACATACCATATTCACTTTTTTATTTTAAGAAAATGAATACATATACCATCATCACAAAAATTATACACTTTGTGTGCTCCAATTTGCTTGGCATAAATAAGGATGAAAAATTGTGACCTGTCATCATTTTACTGCTGGAAATACCAAGAGCAAAAATCTTTATTTCGACGTCTCAAATTTCCAGAAAAATTTACAACACTTGTGTGAAGTCTTTACAATGAAGCTTGTCTGTGTCGTCCTTTTAACATCTCTACTAGTTTACGTCTCAGGTAAGTATTTTTTCTAATAATTTGGTCAATTATTATTTACTAATTATAATTATTAACTTTGTAATTTAGAAATACATTTCACACAATTTTTCACTTGTGTTTGGTTTTGTTCGCAGGCATGCCTAAAAATCGCAAATATAATGGTGGTGGTTCTGGTGGAGACGGGGAGTCCATGCAATCGTCCTACACTGGTAGTTTCCATTTGAATGGGGCATCCAGCGGGTCTGGTGGAAGTCGTCCAAGCAGCAGCGTTCACTTTGGAGTCGTGAAAGGAGCTCAAATCCACACCCGACTTACAAGGGGCTCATATTGGCCACACAATTTGACTAATGAAGCTGGCTCCTTAAGCAGCCAAACTGGAAACAATCTAGAAAGTTCAACCACCACCGGAGCTTCCTCCGACTATGTCCCACCACATAAAGGAATATTATGGGTACCCATGTTGTATAATAATGAACCCGCAAAAGACTCCAGTCCAGAGACCTCTCCATCACAGTTCGCCTATGCCACCCTACCATGATTCTGAAGAGGAACCAGAGATCCGGACACTTATATTCAAATCAAACTTCCCGTTGCTCAATGCCGACATTGAAAACAAGGCTCAACTAAGGCTTGATCTTTTTTCTTAAACTTGATTTTTACTGACTTACCACCATTAATTTGGGGGAAACTCCGTAGCTAACAAATTATTCCAAACGGCAAAAGTTGTTTACGCTGGCAAGTGAACGGCGTATTTTAAAAATTGTGCAGTTTTGTTGAATTATTGAATTAAGTTGTAAATAATATATTCAATATTGTTTTTAAAATTGTTTAAAAAAAATCATTTCTTTACTCCATCATAATCATAACAGCAATTTAGTCGTCCATCCTCATACGGAAAGTTAAATGCTTTGGTAGCTGTGTCAAGAATCATGTTCCGCAGTGGATTTTTTTTGGAAATCATTTAAAACATTTAATACGAAATTTAAATATTTGATTTTATTGCATTTCATTCCATTTATCGCATAATATAAACAGCTTACTTTATAACAAGGCAAATGGACATGCTTGTTTTTATTTTGAACAACTAAAAATTATGCTAAATTTGAATAAAATACCGTAACTTGGTACTCCGGTGTTTATTCAATTCGGAATTTTAAGTTATATTTCATGTCCAGATTTTGTGTTGCATCTCCATCTGCCCAGCAATCTTTTTCAGCTCAAGGGGTTTCCTCGTCATGTTACCCCAAGGGATAAAAATTAAAAATGAGCCTTCAAAAATACACCAGAGAATAGTGCCGAAAACAACTGTTATAAAAAGTGTTTACTATTTTAGTAGGTATAATAGTATAATGTTAAAGTAGCTAGAGCTCAAACTTTGCTACTGTATGAAATGCTATAATAGTTATTATAATTAGTCATACACAGACAAACGCACACCATATTAGCACTTGTTTTAGTGATAGAACAAGGAAATTATGTATTTACTAAGTTGGAAAGCAGGTAGGTTTGTGTGTACATTTTGCCCATACCCCCATTTACGGCTAGTTGAGTTTAGCTATACACACAAGCTGATAAAAATTTTCATCGGGATGAACCTTAGCCGGCTAAATCACACAATGACAACCTTGTGGCCCTTGAATGTTTGCAACAAATGACACTTCCCTCCATATATATATGTAAATAAGAGGAAACATAACTCGTGTTGTATTCGCGTTTCTAAAAACTTTTCACTAACGCAGATTGGCCCATAAAATATGATGCTAGTATATGATTATCACACGAAAGGTTATCATTGGTTTTCCAGTTTTCAAGTTTTCCGGCAAGACCTCACTGGGTAAGGTTAATGCCGGGTAATAATGGCTGTGTAATAAAGTTGCCCTTATGCCAGCGACTCTATAAATTAAACTCTTATGTGCAAAAATACATGACTTGACACAAAAAAATTTGTCGTTACGTGGATCAAGTACCTACAAGAATTTCGGTGATTTACAAGCAACAACGAACTTATGAAACTAAAGCTCCAGCTCCAAAACCCACTCATGTGTACAAAAGCTATATTTTTTCAAGAGTGACCTTGATCCAAGTGCAAGCAAGCATGCTGACAAACCAGGGATGTGGGTTGGGAAGGCTGGTGGAATACAGGCCTGGTGAAAGCTCTATTGTAAAGCGATATTTAAAAAAAAATATTGCATGTCCAAAGAAGAGGAAACCCTATTCTCAACTAAAATGAGTATTGAATACAGAACCTTTGGGCGGATATCTATATTTAAGTTGAATTTTACTATATCATCCAAATCTTGTTTCGGAATTCTTGTTGTTGCAGAAATGCTGTAAATATTTTTTGGTTTCCATAAAAGTTCGCTTGTACAAAGCGCGCTTTGTACAAAAAAATATTAATTTTTAACACAAAGTTGCAAAAGAATACATGATCAGGCCTGGCTAAAATCCGTGCGAACAAACCTATAATAAACATTTTTTCAAACAACAACAACAACAAGTCATAAATTAATTTGAACTTGAGCAAAAAAAAAACTGCCTTACTGGCATAATGATGAGAACATTAAACTTGTAATAAGTATTACATATTTATATGGCATGTGGGAATATTTATGCACAAGACATGGTTGGTGATTAAGCTAAATATTTTTACTAATGATCGTACCGGGACCGTGAACAAAAAAAAATCGTATGCTTACCACCATACTTATCAATCTAAATACATACATGCTACAAGCACGTAAGCATGTCAAGTTAAGCAAGCATGCATATTATGAATACCATCACAGACAGGAAAAAACAAGCTTTTATTTTTTCGCATGGCTTACTTTGGCCATCCAGCATACAACAACCATTTATCACCTACCACACCGTTTTGATAAATTCCCGTACATTTCAAAGCAGTCAAAATCAAATGACTACAAAAATAATCACTCAGCTCAAAAATGAAAATGCTCCTTTTTAAAATAAAAATTCATCAATTATTTTATTTTTTCAGCCAGATCAGAAGATACATTGTTGTACATTTAACCAACGTATCCGAATTTATTGTTGGGTATACACTTTTGCAATACATTACTAAACTTTTCATCCTCGGCACATTCGTTCTTTTGAATATTATTCCCACCTGAGCGGTTTGAACTAAACTGCAATAAAATAAAATGCAAAAAAAACATACCCATATCACAAATAAAATTTCATTTTAAAAAACAAAATATTTTTTACTCCCTTACAATCTTTACGCAATTTCCATCCTGATTCAAGTAATTGTGAATATATCCAAAAGTCTCACTCTCAGAAATTCCACAAGTTGGCCTACACAAGGGTACGTCGTCGACGAAATTTTTTACTCCCTTACAATCTTTACGCAATTTCCATCCTGATTCAAGTAATTGTGAATATATCCAAAAGTCTCACTCTCAGAAATTCCACAAGTTGGCCTACACAAGGGCACGTCGTCGACGACATTAGCCAGTATCTCTCCTTCTTTGCATGGTCCCTTTTGAATAGCATTTTTCCAAAAAATAATTGATTAGTACAATTAATTATAGAAATACTCAATTTAAAAAATATATACTCACCTGAGAAAACCGATTATAGCAAACTTTTTCTGTTGTATCAAAAAATTGTCCAAGTTTCACAGCATTTGATGAGGATCTCCTATTTTGACACCTTTCATATCTATTTTTAGGTGACGTTGAACTTGTGATGCTGGACAATATCTCTCCGCCTTTTGTAAAACATTCGCATACGCAATTTCCAAACTGAGTTCCCTGCAGATCCAATAATTTTTGACCGGTCTCACATGGACCATTTGTACCAGCTAAATAGCAATGTCTTGGATTTCCGTAATAAATCCATGGAATGTCATCAATGGATTTGGGGCAACCGGGAACACTGCCTCCACCACTTGAGTCACTACTGTGGTCTGTTTCGTTGTAAGTGTACAAAACTGGGACACCATGTCTTCCATAAATTGTTTCCAAGTCTGTTATGATCCTTTCTTTTGCCGAAACTAATGCAACGGCACACAAAAGCATCAGATAAGCTGCGTGTAAAAACATAATGTTGTAAAGTCCAGAAGTGGAGATTTCAGACTGATACAAAAAAATCCACGTATTACTTGAACATGCTAAATAGATGCATGGTTTTTAATATTAGTACTGTAAAATGTAAAAATGTGTTATTGTTATTATCTCAAGGTCATCAAATTTATTCTGGTTGGTTGCTTTTATAAACGCAAAACTCAAACATGTTGATGTTTCCGGACGTTCGCAGTTTAACTACCATCTTGGCTCAAACCAGTTTTTATTGTCGAATTTAAAAGACTATGACTTTGTAATTTATCTCGGTCGACTATCTTTTTCATCTTTTTTAATGTACGAAACATTAGCATCACACAAATTACTATATGCGCAATAATGATGCTAACTCGTTGCAATTAAATAAAAAAGATGTATTTATAAGAAGAGCTACATATTATGCAAACGTGCATGAGGTTGGTTTCCCCAGCAATCATAAAATAATGACTGGACGGAAATTTGTCCAATTTGGTCACCTGACAAGAAAGTATAGTGATTACCATTTTTATCGTTATTATATTTTTGTTATTAGAAGCACGGTTAATTTATTTAGCTGCTTGACCACGTCTAAAATTGGTAGGAAACTTTTTGTAATTGAATTAATTGCTACAAGCCCGCCTTTCTTATGTACCGACGTTTTTATGTCGGCACGCATTCATATGTTTTCTTGGTCATATCCCCTGATTTTCCAGAAACTAGATGTGCTGGCAAAAATCAGGACAAAAAAAACTACATGAAATTCATAAATAATTGTTCATAATAACTCCCTTTATTTATTTTTTGGCAACATACATTACAATAAGAGTTTTGCTCAATTGCTAATACCAATACCACGATTCTGATGAGTTGAGTGATGCATATTATTACTTTACAAAAAGTTGATCTTGATTCGGTGGATTAAATAAATACATTGAATGTTGCTCTGCTGCCGTCAGTATCATTTTATCTTGCAGAGTAACAACTAGATATACATTATTTACCTGCCACTGCAAATAAAAGTGTATTAAAAGTAGAGAAAATGGACAAGGGAAAAATTGTTGAGAAAATTACGTTTACTAATAATCCCCATCAAAACAAGGATGCTGACATTAAGACGGAAAAATCGGAACAGATTACACCTTTATTGAATTTAGAAATGAAAGAACCAAGTGCTGACTTTGAGGATCAACAAAAGTTTCCGGTTAGTTTATTTACGTGTAATGTATGTTATTTTTTATTAAATAATTTATTCTAATTTGAAAACAATTTCCAGAAAAAAAGAATGTCATCCGTAAAGTCAGTCGAGCCATTAAAATGTGGAGAGGGTGAAGTGTACAGCGAGGAATTACAAAAATGTGTAAAGAAAAAGAAATTCGGATTGCCATAGCCAAAAGTTATAAATTCCAGTTCAAATTGTTATGATTCCAATATTTGTTTGTAAATTGTGGAATTTTGAAGCAATAAAAATGTGAAATATATTTAATGTGATCTTATCATTTATTTTAAAAGTGTATTCAGTGAATAAAATGCCTGAAAATATTCAGTCAGTGAAAAAGAGTACAATGTTTTAATTTTTTATGCACGTTAAAAGTTTGCTTATTTTTTTGGTACTCTTCTTGTCGAACTGGGAAACAAGTTTTTTATTATACTTTTAAATGTGCATAATGGTCAAATAAAACCTTTTGTCAATATGAACATGTTGATATTTTATAAGAGCTGTACATCCCAAGAATATACATGCATATCGATTTGCTTATGAAATTCATAAATAGAAAATGCAATAAAAGCTGCTCTTGATGAATGAATGAATTAAAAAGATGAATTCCTGAAACTGGTTTTTTTGCAGGTGTGTGTGGGGAAAAATACTACCCTTCAATTAGACTTTTAACCTTTTCTCCAACCATTCCTATTCCTACCGTGTCGCTTGAAAAAGCAACAGTTTCTTGAGCAGTGTATTATTTTTTGCATGTTGAAATCATGATCAACATGATTGCTTTTCTGCTTTTCATTATTATTATTTATTTAATCATAACCATTAACCGTTTAGCGAGTGGTTAATTTTCCCCCAGTGGGGTCCTTGCCAAGAGATTTATTGTAGACAAGAGAAGGTTCTCAATTTGGGATTTGTGCTTGTGAGTGTGTGGTCGATGGGCTCCACAGTGGTTGGGTTTCTTTGGAAAGAAAACAAATGGAACCACTTCTAGCTAGTTTGCGTGCAAACTCAGAAATGGCCAGGTTTTTGACAATGTGTAAAACATGAGCCATGAAAACTTTGGAACTTATTCATTTTGGAACATATCTGTGTACCTTTTAATATTAATATCTGCAGTGTGTTCAGCGGTCATGCAAAAATGATAAAATACTTTCTCATTATATTTTTTAGATCTTTTTATTCACTTTATCAACCCATCAAATCACAAACTTGTTTGTAGTGAGTATGTATCAAATCGGTTTCATGAACGATCTTATTATAAATGGACTTTTGTTCTGTATTTCTTTTTGCACAAGAAAACAGGTGTATACCATCATGTTTTATCCTTTGGGACGTGGTGCACGGCTGTTTGTAGCAGTACCACCTGCAGTCCCCCCACCACCTGCAGTGCCACCACCTCCTCCTGGGCCTGGAGGTGTGTGTGTTGGAGGGTGTGGAAACTGGTCAATGATATCTCCTAAACCTCCTCCACCACCAGCAGCTGCCACTGCAGTGCCACCACCTCCTCCTGGGCCTGGAGGTGTGTGTGTTGGAGGGTGTGGAAACTGGTCAATGATATCTCCTAAACCTCCTCCACCACCCGCAGCTGCCAAAACAAAATAAATTTCATGTCAATTTCATAAGTTTTCATATTTTCTCAAATGCAAATTTATTTTCTTACGTCCAGCTTGTTTAGGCCTTGCGGAAGCTTGATCAAAAGAGACAAAAACAAGGAGACTGATCATGGCCAGCATCAAAATTGTTTTTAGGGTTGCCATAGTTTCAACAAAAATTGCTCAACGTATTTGTTCAACTTTGATTTGCTAATTGTTTTTCAGAGAAACTGAAGGGCTTGCGGAGCTGGAGTGCAAGTGATACGCTCTGAGAATTGTTCATGTTGCTTTTATAAAAAAGCAATTTATATAGTTTATGCTTTTGCAACAACGCAAGCTAATGATTTTTCACTCATAAAAAGACGAGTAAAAACAAAACCATTAGGGATAAAGTTTGATAACAAAAAAAAACCTTTTGACTGAAAATTATGAACAATTCCTGGAGAGTCATTACTCAGTTCATTAGAAGTACAATCAAGAAACCATTAGATTACACATTTGGTCACTCTTATTGTTTGTTTGTGTATTTACGATCTCATTGCTACTTGGATTTCTTTGTTATTTTGTCTGTTTTTCCACGAAAGTAATTAGGATTGCACATGTTGACATCTCGTTATGAATGTAAACATGAAAGCGGATCGAAATAAACTTACAGAGAATACTAAAAATCATTATTTGTTAAAAGATTGAATGAACTGGTTAGAACTTGTCTGTCGAGTGAATTATGGTTATTCCACTGAAAGAAAATTACAGGCACTTTAATTTTCCCCTAATTATTATTACCATTTTTTTTATTTTACATAATTTCAATATTTGTACTGAGTGGTGCTTTTTCCCTTAGTGAGCATTCAGTAGTTCAAAGTAGTTGTGATGATTTTTATGTTTCTGGTAAACCATATGGCTATTTAGGATATAATGGACATTTACTATTTACAAAATGAAATTAAATCTGATTTTGGATTATAAGATTTCAATTCAGAGGTTCTTTATTTAACTTAATCTTGTCTCATTTAATAATGTCCTGTAATTAAGTGTAAATGCAATATTGTTTAATTTGCATGTAAATTGCTGGTACTCTATATAATTTTATTGCGTGTTATTTGGCATGCGAATAAATTTAAGAAATGCGATAGAGTGAAACATTCACCAAAAAAGACATGAATAATAGTGTTTTACCCGATATTTGTCATTAAATATTTTACAAAAAGTGGTAACATGATTAATAATATGACAACCCGGGACCAAGACCTTTTGCACATCTGAAAAATATTCTTTAAAACAGTTGCTCTTCTCGTGTTCACACAAAAATTCGTCTTCATATGACATGCAGTCAATGCGCACAATTAAATTCCACTTTTAATTAAGCTAGGTAGTTACCTCGACAAAATGATGTTTTTTAAAATCTACAATACGGAAAGTTGTGAATTGTACAAAAGTACATGTTTATTTTTTTATCATATCATAATAACACCTGCATGTCAATTTAATAACACATCTATTTTTCATCAATCACTGGATTCGACATACATGGTTTAATTCCAACTTGTGTTATCTTTGGCACGCAAGAGCTTGTTGAAACTCTGTGTGCTATGTTTTATTTGACAAAGTGACAGTAAAGATAACCACATGAGTGTCAAATATGCGTACCGTGTACCTAAAAACTTTTTTTTTGTGAGGCTAACTTTTGAGATCAAAATAAGTTATAATTACACAATGGATTATACTACATAATATGTAGTTATCCGTAAGGACTGACATGGTGACATGGTTACATTAAATAATGCAATGAATTGTCTCATATTCCGTATCTGTGAAAGATTTTGTTTTTGCATCCTTTATACGAAAGTATAGAGCGAATGCTTTAGTTTTGCAGTCGGATTTAATTCATTACTGGAACAAGTCGGAACAATTAAAATTGAGCTGCAAAAATTAATACAATGAGGGTTATTTGGTTTCTACTTGTGATCTCGCTGAGTTTTGTGAATTCGCAGAATTGTTCAGAATACCAGGTAATTGCTTGTCAATATTAGTGGGAATGTGACAACGGAGACTGTATTGATATTTGGTAAAATTTTAAATGTTAAAATTTATGTTTAATAAAAATTACATCTAAAAACTATAAAAATTAAGGTATGCCTGCGACGGAAACATAGATTGCAAAGACGGGAGTGACGAACCTGAAAATGACCCCGACAAATGTCCTCCTTGCTATGACTATGAATACCGGTGCCACAAAGGGAGATGTGTACCACGTCAATTTGTCTGTGATGGGGATAACGACTGTTCGTTTTGAGATTAAATGTTTTATTTATAATTTGAACCATACACACCCTTATGTGTACCAAGACAATTTGTCTGTGATGGGGATAACGACTGTTCGTTTTGAGATTAAATGTTTTATTTATAATTTGAACCATACACACCCTTAAAAATTTCAGGTTTAAAAAAAAAGAAAATGGGTTTATAATTTAGGCGGAGATTGGAGCGAGGAATTTGACGATCCAAACGATTGTCTAGAATGTATTGAAGGGGAATTTAGATGTGAATCCAGTGGCCAATGTATTGACAAGAAGTATGCATGCAATGGCTATAATAATTGCGGAGACAATAGCGACGAGCCAGAAGATCCCGACGACTGTCCAGCTTGTAACGATGAGGAATACAGATGCCAAACAGGGCATTGTATCCAAAGAAAATATATGTGTGATGGTAATTTGGATTGCATGGATTATAGCGACGAGGATGATGGAACAGGTCAGTGCCCGGCTTGTAATGATAAAGAGTTTAGATGTATTTCTACCGGTCGTTGTATTTCGAGACTGCAAGCTTGCGATGGAATCAAAGATTGCAGCGACAATAGTGACGAACCCAGTGACCCTGAACTGTGTCCAGCATGTGAAGGCACTGAGTTTAGATGTCAAAAAGGGCGGTGCCTTCCAGCCGACATTAAAACGATGAGGAATACAGATGCACAACAGGGCATTGTATCCAAAGAAAATATATGTGTGATGGTAATTTGGATTGCATGGATTATAGCGACGAGGATGATGGAACAGGCCAATGCCCGGCTTGTAATGATAAAGAGTTTAGATGTATTTCTACCGGTCGTTGTATTTCGAGACTGCAAGCTTGCGATGGGACTAAAGATTGTAGCGACAATAGTGACGAACCCAGTGACCCTGAACTGTGTCCAGCATGTGAAGGCACTGAGTTTAGATGTCAAAAAGGGCGGTGCCTTCCAGCCGACATTATTTGCGATGGTAAGAGTTAAACATTATTATAATGAGGGAGATCACGATTGAAATTGTTATCAGAACTTATTGTGACTTTGATATTCAGGCACAAACGACTGTATTGATGGAAGTGATGAGAGGCAGGATTGCCCACCGTGTCCAACAGGAAAGGTGATATGATAAAAGATGGTTATGCAATCTGGCTCAAATCGTATTTTGCTTTTTAGCCTTTTAAATATTTTTTTAATACTTTTAGTTCCACTGTGGAATAGGAGGTTGTGTATTTGAAAGCCAACTTTGTGACAGTAATTGCCATATGAGATAATTTTATTTATTCGGAAGGAATGGTGAATGGATTTAAAAAAAATAGTTTTTTTTAAAAATTTGCTTCGTTAAGAGAAAAACGATTGCTATGACTGGAGTGACGAGAGTATAGCAAATTGTCCATGTGCAGATAATGAAAACCGTTGCAACGACTTGGTACCCCCACCAGGAGAATACCTTCCTCCGGGGGAATGTAAGTTTTAAGAATTTTGCTTTTTAGCCTTTTAAATATTTTTTTAATACTTTTAGTTCCACTGTGGAATAGGAGGTTGTGTATTTGAAAGCCAACTTTGTGACAGTAATTGCTATATGAGATAATTTTATTTATTCGGAAGGAATGGTGAGTGGATTTTAAAAAAATAGTTTTTTTTTAAAATTTGCTTCGTTAAGAGAAAAACGATTGCTATGACTGGAGTGACGAGAGTATAGAAAATTGTCCATGTGCAGATAATGAAAACCGTTGCAACGACTTGGTACCCCCACCAGGAGAATACCTTCCTCCGGGGGAATGTAAGTTTTAAGCCAGAAGCCATTATTTTCACGTTTATTTAATCTATCAACGTTAATACAAAGTTTTGTACCAACACGATTTTTATTAAAGGTATGCCATCTGATTATTGGTGTGATGCCGAGGGAATTTGGGATTGTCCAGATGGATCTGATGAATCCAATTGTACAATGAAGAAATAGATCCTCACTTGACATAAATTTAAAAAAACAGTACAACATTCGTGCAAAATCCTCAAAATTGATAACATAACTACCACGGAGGTAATCACTTCCATGCAATCATTACTGTAATTATCGTTATTTGTAGCATATTCAAACCTTCAAAATAAACCCCTAAAAATGAAGAAATTTATACAATTAAATTAATACAGAAACAGAGTACATTTTCCAACAACTCAGATTGGAGAGAAAGTAGTTTCATAACTAAGTTCCTTTAACGTGATACGTGATCTTAACCCAGAGAAGGCCATGCTAAAAAATATAATGGCATATATTATCAAAATAAACCCTATTAAGGCAGAACTAAGGACCGTTATAATGCTGTTTAAAAAGCTTATAGTGCTGAAAATAGTACTGCGTTAAAGTTCTCATGTTCTAGTACATTTGTGCCAAGTTTGGTACAAATCAGAGAATGTATACCGTTTTTATGTGATTTTACCCCCGCTGGTGGCAGCCTAATAAACTTAAAGCGTTGAAATGTAAACTGAGTTAAAGCTCGTATGCTCTAGTATATTTGTGCCACGTTTGGTGCAAATCAGACATTGTATACTGTTTTTAAGTGATTTACACCCCCTGGTGCAAGGAAAATGAACTTCGAGCGCTGAAAAACTATACAGTTCTATTCTACCATATAAAAAACCTGTGTGCCAAATTTGGTCCAAATCCGATCACAACTCACTATATGTAATCGGAGCTGAGTTATGGCCAACCGACAAAAAAATGCAACGATTTTAAACTTTCGAGTTTACTATATGTTTATATTTAATTTATACAAATCGAAC
>JAHZNC010000003.1:0-21791 GCA_027744095.1 Zhuqinia jingwanae
GACGTGTGCTGGGAGCTGTGTGCCGTGTGCTGGAATGACGTGTGCTAGAATGACGTGTGCCGTGTGCCAGAATGACCTTGCCGTGTGCTGGGATGACGTGTGCTGTGTGCTGTGTGTTGTATGCTGGAATGATCTTGCCGTGTGCTGGAATGACTGAGCCAGAACTGCATATGCTTGCAGTAGTGCAGGAAATCCACACTGAACAGCTGATAAACATTACACATTACATACAATACAAAAAAAATGCATTTTTGCAGAGGTGATGAAAGTCAGTATGTAATAGTGAATTTAATATGCAACAATGAATGCACATGCAATGCACATGAACAAAGAAAATGGTAAATGGTCAAATGAGAAGTAACTTTTAGGCATGCATCATGTATTAATTATGTCTATATGTCAATTGGCGATTCCACTTGTACTTTACACTTTCCAATTCCGAGCTTTTCAACTCAACGTACTCAGATATATATCTCATATTATTCAGACCGAGGCAGTTGACTGTATGCGTGGTATTTTAAAAAGTATACTGCGATGTCAACTAAATGTACAGTTTGAGTCAGTTTGTACTGGCACACTAATTATTAATTATGTATGTCTATAAAAGTAAAATACTACATGCCGATGCTAATGTGATCTAAACACACTTTCAATCTCCTTTCAATCTGATACGTTTTTAACTTACTTTAATTACCGATACTTAAATGTATCACATAACATAATTACAAGTTACAAAACCTAGTTTACACAATTAAAGATTTGAGTCTTGTCAAAAACATGATGCGTAATAAGATTTTCTTTTACATCAACCACGGGCGTTAAAAGTATTTTATGTCCGAAACTTTTTTGCACATCTCTTGATTGTGAACTAGTGCACTCATTCCTGCCGAGATAAACAGAATCAAATAAAAAATGTGATTGAATTTCAACTCAAATAAAATTTTCAAAAGGCTGCTTGTTTTTTGTAATTGCATACTTGCATAAAAGTATATGTTACTTACATTTCTAAATTGCATCTTCTTGACATGAATTATGATTCTCAGGAACATTAACTAGTAGTCTTTTTCTTGGACAGTAATTGTAATGGCAGATGACATAGTGCCTATGCTGGAACTCCTTTCCGCAGTATTCACAAGTAGATGATAATGGTCCTGCTCTTTCTCCCCCTGTTTCGTTCTTACCCAGGGAAGCAGCCTTATGTATAATTTCCTTGTGAAGTCGTAAGCTATTTGCTGAAATATACGATTTGGTGCAGAGATCACATCGGTAATTGTAGAGATCTGCGTGTGCGGTTGGCAAGTGTTTAACTGAAAACAAACAAACATTTATTGATTTACAGGCATATACTAAACCAATTACTAATGTTAATACATGTATACGTACCTAGCATAAATTTGTACTGAAATTCCATGTCGCACCATTTGCACCTATAATTCTTCTTTACTATCCCTGATTTCCCTGCACCACCACCACCTTCATGAAATTTGGCAATATGTGAGACAAGTGATCGTTGATGCTGATATTCGCATCCACATACGTCACAAACATAATTCCTTGAAACGACTCGATTCTTTTCATGTGTCCATAAATGTTCATTAAGCTTCTTCTGGCACTCATAGCCCTTGGAGCAAAACTGGCAATAGTACTTGTATATTCCTTCATGCTTATGCCGAATGTGTGCTTTTAGTTGCGCATCACCATTGAAACTATTTCCACATTGCGGACACAAGTGCATCTCCTCTGGCGCTTCTGCTAGTAGTGCTCCACTTGTTGACGGGTGCAGTCTTTTGTGTAGCATGAGACCAGTAGTAGATTTACTCTGGAATTTGCACAACTTGCATTGGAACATGCCCGTTGTGGAGTTGAGGTACTTGTCATATCTCTTGTGCTATAAACGACACAATTAAAACAATGTTTGCTAATAAATTATTATTATTTTAAAATAAAAAGCAAATTGATCCTTGTCTCCACTCACCATACGTTTGTGAAGGTTAAATATGCTGGCCTTTGCAAACGTTTTGTTGCATTTTTCGCAATAGAGGTGTACCCTGTTATGAACTGACGACATGTGTTTCCTCAAATTTTCTTCACATATGCTTGGGTATCCGCACTTTTTGCAGTCCCACTTCCCATTCAACTCTCTCTTGGTCTTCTCGTGGAACTTTATGTGATTTTTCAAAGTTCCAGAATGTGTGTAGCACGTGGCACACAGCTCACATTGAAACTTGCCATTTTTTAAGTTTCGCAGCCATTTGCTCTTCTTGTGAAACCTCGTCCTTGATTGGGGTCTCTTTACTTTCGGATGCGTGTACATTATGTGAGGAACTAAAAGTCCGGGCGTCTTTGCCTTGTAATCACAGAGGGTGCATTGAAGCATGCTTTCCGAGGGGTGATGTTGTGTTTTGTGTCGTTTTAAGGTAAACTCTGATCTCGCAGGATAGCCGCATTCATCACAATCAAATTTGTGACCACTTTCCAGACTGATCTTGTGATCTTTCTGGTGCTTACTGTAGCCTCGATCACTTTTGTAAACCATTGTGCACTTGTCGCATGGATACGTGGTTGCATCGCCCACATTATTATCAGTTCTGTCGTTGTCGTCATGGTTCATAGGGGCTCCCACACGAATGTTGTGCTGTTAAATGATAAATTACATGATTACATTAATTTTTTTTATTAACCCATTGTTGTCTTTTTGCACTACGTCCCCTTTTTAATAATAAATACTTAACCTTGCATACCTTTGTAAACATATGTTTCTCATAGTTATGTCGACGTTGTCCCTTGAATCCACAGATGGTACAAGTATTTTTGTCCGCATCCTTATGTCGCTTTGACAAGTGGAAGCGGAGTTTGAACTCAGAGAGGGCTGGATACTTGCACTGAGGACAATCGTACTTGTTTCCATGAAGTTGTGCACTAAGTTTATGAGCTTGCAAATGGCGCCGATAGCCAAGTCGTCTCTGATAAACTGTTTTACAAATTTTGCATCGATATGTGGATGCGTCATAATTATCACTTTCTCTATCATCCTCATCCTCCTCATATATGTTTTGACAAGCGATTCCCTCCGCGTCAAATTCGTCATTCTCATCTTTTTTCTTACGATTTTGTACTTGTGAACTGTTGATGGAGGCAACCTTGTGAACTTTTGCAAGATGAAAACGTAGTTTATTTTCCGACATGGCTGGATACTTACATTGTGGACAATCAAATTTGTTTCCATGAAGTTCTGTACTAAGTTTATGAGCTTTAAAGTGTCTCTTAATATTTAATTGTCTTTGGAATACACTTCCACAAACTTCACATGAATATCCCACCCCATTAGTGTACTTGGTTTCAAACTCCGAAGATGATGATCTGGTTTTACTGGAAGAAATTGATCCGAGTTGCCACTTATCATTCACATTCTCTCCGTCTTCATTATTAATATGCTTTTCTCTGCCATCCTTATGATGTGACTGGACTTTGTGTGCCGTTGACAAGTGATAGCGTAGCTTGTTTTCAGAGACGCACGGGTATTTACAGTGAGGACAATCATACTTATTCCCATGGAGCTGTGTGCTCTCGTCATGTGTTTCCATGTGTCTTCTAAGATTCAACGGTCTTTGGAACACAGAAGTGCATATTTTGCAAGGATACCCCGGCCTAGTAGATATTGATGAGGTCATTTGAGACTGTGAAGATGATTTAGAACAAGTCCTTTGCTGATTCTCCTGTTGAACTGAACTGTTATCCTCGTGCAAATCTGATGAATGCCATCCTTTGAAATCATCATCATCATCCTCCCTAACAATCTTCGACCTTTTTCTCTTGTATCTTTTTGTTTGACTTGCAATTTCATCGTTTTCATTGTTCTGGTCATCATAATCACCCCCTTCTTGCTTAAAGCTATCAAAGTCGTCATCTTGTACGGTTTCATCTTGTAGATCGAGTCCTTCTTGCTTTATCAGAGAACATGAATTGTGTACTGAAGTAGCTGCCTTACTACGTTTATTATGTACTTTGTTACCATTGTCGCGAGCATAAATAGAAACCGCGCAGAGTTTCTGGAGGATGATGCCCAAACACCATTTACGTGACATCCACTTACTTTCGTCCACTTGTTGTGGTAGAGTTTTCGAAAGTGTCTCACCCAGCTCACTAATTCTCTGTTGAAGTCGCAGCACCTGCATAAAGGTTTCCAGAGCTTCGCCAACTATTTCTTTGCAATTTCCGCAAAATCTTGTTACAGCAGGGGCATTGGTTTCTGGGTAAAGTAGAAGTGGATTTGAAGGACTTGAAATTACGTCTAGAAACTGCTCCTCCGGTACTCTTAACAGTCTTGTCGAGATAAAGTATGTTAATAGATGATGTTTAAAAACAGAAGGATCCCCTTGACCAAATCCTTGCGGAAAGACAAAGTCTAGAGCAGGCGAATCCTGATTACAAGTACAACATAGGTCGCATATCATTCCGACTCGAGATCCTTCTACAGTATCAAGAACGTCGTCCTGCAGAGCCATTGTAACGATCCTAGTCCTAATCTTAACTTTTAATAACTCTGTAATCGAAAAACAAATCACTTTAAATTAAATTACAACAATACTTACTAATGGTTTAACTTACTAATAATTAAATTTTAGTTGTTAATAAAAAATAATTGCTTACCTGGTGAGCCTGGGAACAAAATCAAAGCACGAGGCACCAACCTTCATTTGCCAAGACCTCTGTCAACTAGAACTGAAAAGGGCGGAAATACCACAGCCTCCAGTAAAACCGTCGGTCCAGCAACCTGTACCCTTTTTCAACAACCGTCACTACGAAAACCCGATAAATGCAAAACTTTGATGAGTAGTACTCATTGAGTATTATACATTCCGGATTCTTTATGTAGAAAGAAGAACGTTAACGTTAACTTAAGTAAGGTAATGCAAAGACAACGGAGGTGGGTGTAAGCGTCAATGCAGGAAAATAACTGGTCGCAGTAAGCATCTAGTTTTTAGTTTAAAACAAAGATAAAAGTGAAAATCGAAAGTGGGTTTATTATAAACTTAAACTTATGCTTATGGTATGGTATGCTGCAGTTACCGGTTGGTGGGATGGATGACTTCACCACTGAGCAGCTGATCATATGAACATTTTTATTCGTTTTTAACACTTTGTACTTTGTAGTGCAAATGTGCAATGCACAAATTGTGCAGCACAATGTGCATCAAGTCCACAAACGGCATTCCCCAGCCCCAGTGGTATTTACGTGTCACGTGTACGTACACTGTACAGTGTACAGTCAATGATCAAAATGATGAGATGCTTTTACTTTTTACAGTTTAGTGTTACAGAGTGACCATGTAAAATCTAGGCTATTTAAATGAGCAGTTATTACGGGAATTGCTTACAAAGTTACAAATTCGCTGTGGCCGATGCGACCTGGAACCTTCCACCGGTCTTCCAACAAACCTTCTACGAGGCAAAAAAGCACTCAAGCAAGCGTCCGCATGACATTCATAGATGCGTTCATCAAGGAACTGAATTAATGATTCTTTAGACTAAATACTCATTTGCACAAGAAACATATGAAACGATATGAAAAGATAAAATAAAATAAACCGTAGAATGCAAATATCCGGTTCATTTGTATTTTTTTCGTGAATAACCATTTTTATTCCCCTTCATAACAATTTCATTTCAATACAATTTGGTTATTGGAATTTGGAAGTATCATGGGAGCATCAAATCTACCAGGACATCCTTTCCCTTTTAAATGGTCATTTAAATATCCAATACGCTTGAACCGCCGGCCACATTTATCGCAGGTCCAAATGCGATATGTGTCTTGAGTGTGGTTCACCCTCACATGGTCATCTAACGTGTCTTTTCTGGCGTAACCTGAAAATAAATTTATAAAATATAAAAATATAAAATACTGTTTTTTAAATACAAAATACAGTTAAAAAATACAACCTTTTCCGCACTCTCCGCAAACAAAGGCAGGGGGTGGATCGTTCAATTTTTTTGGTTTGTGGACTCGTTTCATATGTTGTTTCAAGCTGCCCGAGCTCTTTAATTTCTGGTGACAAATTTTGCACTCAAACTGAGGTTCCATATGAACTGTCAGGGAATGGACTCGTAGTTCACTCCTTTTAAGAAATGATGATCCACATACAGAGCACAGGTAGCGCTGACCAACATCATGTTCGATCATCATGTGCTTTCTTAGACAATTAGCTTTCGTGAACACTTTCGAACATATGGAACACCTGCTTTCACGATGAGTGCTGCGCTGGTGGTTTTTCAAGATTTTTAAAGTTGTAAAAGCCCTTCCACACTAAATAGACATTAATTAATTATTGTATTATCAAAATACTTAAAAACTAACAGATTCTATCTGTAGATATATCTATCTACCTCTTCACAAGGAATCTTTTGAGTGACATCCTGGTTCGGGTCATTGTGCTCTGCTAAAATGTGATGATGAACTCCTACAGGAGATAGGAATCTAGCGGGGCATCTTGGACATTTGCAAATTTTTAAATTCAACTCGTGAACACTGTTGTAATGATTCTTGAGAGCAGTTTTTTTCTTGCTGTAATGTTCACATAAAGGGCACTTGAAGTGAGAACCCCTTGCGGGAGACAAGTGATCCAGTTTGTGCAAAGTGAGCATTCCCGACGAAGTAAATTTCCAAGAACACCAATGACACACATGAGCCTCGCTGCTACTATGACAATTTGAGACATGTTCATTCAGTTCCTCCACTTTTTCAAATGGTCGATTATTATACTCGCAACTCTCGACGTCACACGGGAATTCCACCTTTAATCGTTTATGCCGTCTTGACATTTTGAAATGACGTTGAAGTAATTGTTCATCAGGGAACACCTCCCAGCAAAACCAGCATTTGAACTGATATGTCGCCAGTAGCGCTTTCCTTGCCAATTTTTTATCGGGAATCACACGACGATGCACATTGGAATGAGTTTTGCGGGAGAATGCATCCAAAAAGGGCCATTTACACTGAGCACAAGTATGTAAATGTGTTTCCTCGTGCTTTGTCTCAAAATGTTCTTTCAGTTGTGACGTAGTAAAAAAGGCAACACTGCACTGGCAGCATTTAAATTGAAATTCCTGTTTGGTAATTTCTGGATGCGCAATTTTGAGATGAACGGAATACCGTTGCTCTAAAGAAAAATATTTCCAACAAAAACAACACTTTCTCCTCATTGCCAACCTTTCTTGTTTGGAAATTCTTGCTTCATGTTTCATGTACAAGTGTACATCCAAGCTTTCCCCTGACATGTATACTCTGCCACACTCTCCACACGGTATTTTCGACCATTCCTCTTCTTTGGCGTTTTGAGGTTCCCTGGGTGGCAGTCCACGTAAAACGTCTGTCGAAAGAGTGTGTTCCTTTCGACAGTGAATTCTCCGCTCGCCATGGCTCATGAACACCTTGTCGCATTGTGAACACTTATATCGGATCTCCCTCTTATGCACAAATTTTAAATGATAGACGAGATTTTTTCCGCTACTCAACTTCTTTGAACAAATGTCACAGACATGGCCATGCACTAGGTTTCGGTGTTGTATCATTTCGATTTTCTTTTGAAAGTTTAGATTTGGGCATTTCGGACAGGCGTACAATAACTTCTCACCATGTGCTTTTCTTCTGTGTTCGTCAATTGTGGTGCTGGAGGAAAATATCTTTGAGCAGAATTTGCATTGATATCGTATTGCAGCCCCCGTGGAAGTTCTAGACAGAATTGGCAGGTTGGTAGTATGTAAACTACCTCCTCCCCTTTGGCAAACATTTCCGTCTTCCCCAATTATTTGAACATTGTCTTCGTCATCATCATCATCATTATCCTCACTACTTGAGTTTTCAACAGGTTGCGCAGTAGTAGACTTTAGTTTTTTCTTCCTGTTATGTTGCAGAAAATATCATTGAAATATTTTAAGCAATCTCTTATAGCTGTAACATTTTAGTTTAGTTGGAGGGATTTTTTTAATTTATGATTATACTTACGGCAAAGGTTCAAAATCAGAATCGTTATCATCATCATCATCATCATCATCATAATCTCTGTCATGTTCCAAATCATCATCGCCTTCGCTGGGATCGTAGTCACTGTCGTTATCCTCATTATCAACTGGGAAAGTGACATCTTCCTCTATTGTTGTTTCAACTCCGCAGTTGTCACTAGGTGCATGATGCAACCCTAAAATAATGTCTTTGGTTTCATAGATATCAGTAGTAGTATCTGTTTTCGCGACTTTGACCGTAACACCTACATCCGTGTCATTATTAGGAGCTTGGGACTCTTCTGAACACAATGCATCCAAGGAACCATGGGAATCAATTTTTGTGTTGTCAAAAGTTCTGATGAGTTTCAATTCAGAAGCGTTTCTTTTTAAAAGGGAAACTTTACGAGTTCCAGAGCGAAGCTTTAGCGAGGAAATCTGCTTTGGCGTCCTCCTAGGTGGAAATGGTACTTTACCTAATTTTGTTTAAAATAAAAATTGATTACACTAAATAACATCAGTATTTTATTGATTATTATCAATCGGATAACTTTGAACCGAAATTACCTAAACAAGCTAGTGACAACCCAAGCATTTGATCACGGGTATGATTTTCCGAATCGTCTGCTTTAAGACGTTGTATTTCAACGCCTTCTCGTCCCTCAACATTAACAGACGTACTACGTGAATTTATTTGTCCCACTTTAGAATTATTAGGATTAGCTATAATTTGTATTTCTTGAAGTGTTTCTCCCAATCTATCAAACGTCCTCTGCAATCCCATCATTTGCTTATAAACTTGAATCGCTTCGGTCACAATTTTCTCACAGCGTTCACAAAATATTGAGTATAACAATTTGTTATCTTCTCGTATCGCTCCTTTGGACCCTTTATTGCTTATTCCATCCTCCAAAAAGCTACAGTTACCTTTCTTCCTACCGCATTTCTTGGGCGCCTTACTATCTACCTCGGTTTCTAAATTCGCCACATTAAAAAATTGTTGCCGGGTTTGTTTTAGCAGTTTTGTTGCGATAAAGTATCCTCGCAAACTGTAATTCAACGTGACGCATCCATCCGCTCCTTCCCAGAATCCTACATCGGTGTCAATTTCAGTCTTGACCTCGAAATCTCCTTCATTTAAATTTGTGGTAACCAAGGCAGCGTTACAAATGTCACAACACAATTTCCCTTTCTTCTCCACTACCTTATTCATATTAGCGCGTTTCGATTTATTCCTCAAAAATGGAACTACTCACAAGAATTAAAAAATATTATGATTTTCAACTTTGACTTACAACTTATTACTGACTTGATAACTTGCTTATTACTTGCTACAATTATCATTTAGTCAATTTAAAAAAAACAATTTTGATACCATCGCACTGTGATTGCATCTGAATGAACAGCTGAGCAATGCTTTGTATTTTGTGAGGAACCTAGGAACTGTTGACTGCAACAGGATATTTTGTTTTTCCTTTTCTCTGAGAAGCTTGCCGGAGGACACTTTAACAGAGGGGGAAGAATTCATTGAAAAATGGAATGATGACCGATGACAGTCCTTTAAAAGAAATTAAATCAAGGTTGTAGATTATTTTGCACCTTAAAAATACACATAAACAGTAAATTGAGTGATGTTTCGTGATGCCCCAAAATTCAGAAAGAAAAAAAGTTTCCACTTGTTCCGGTTCTCTACTACAGCTTGGAAGTGGAAGACCCCGATTAAATTAAATTAAATCGCTTAAGATTGTATTGAAATATTCCGTCTTTAAAAACTTTTCAACATTTTCGCTGATATTTGGTGGTACGTGGTAACAAAGCCTCAGCTCCATTTTTATCCAGTTTAGATACTAACAATATCAAATTCATTTCAAGTGAGGCAGTACCTTGTGTACTGTGTAGAAAATGAGATCTACTTTCAGTAAATTTGACATGTTCCAATTCATTTAATACTTCGTCTAAAACCTCGTCTTGTTTTTTATGGGTGTTTCTGTTGATAAAATAATTTATTTTATTGTACACTCTTCCACTTCCTTTTCACCAACTACCAGATATTCCCACATGATTCCAAGTTGAAATTTCCAGCTCCACAATATAACAATTTGAAGTAGATAACAAATTAAGGGTCCTAATAAATGCTCTATAAAGTTTGACCCACAAACAAGTTTATCTTGATGGCGAACGGATGTTTTACTTTACTTGATATCAAACACTTATTTCTTTTATTGATCAAAGTAGTTTTGAGCATTCAAAAATAAACATGTCTGGTTGGGTAGTACCAAAAAACTACAAATATAAATTCAACATTTATAAAAATCCATTGACGAACATATAACAATTGGGTTGAACTAATTTACTGAAACGAGTTATTGAGAACAAATATTAACCTCATGAGTTCTTATAGTGAGAAAAACAATCTTTTTGTGTGATCATCGTTGGAAGCGGAATGCAATGAACATCATAATCATACTTCATACATAAATTAAAACATTATTAAAAGTTTAAAAAAATCATATGAATTATGACGCTCCAAAATTTGGAGTCCATATTCTGGAAAGGTAAAACCGCCCTAATAAATGCAATCTGGCAAAAAAATATCAACCACTAGATCAACTATGGCAATAAGAAATAAATTTACATTATTAGTAGATTTGATCTTACGGATAATAAATTCTTTTCGGTTATTTAATAAGGGAAAACCATTTATATCAATTACTAAATTGATTGTGTACAAAAAGTGGCAACATATAGTTCACGATATACATTATAGTTTTTAATTTTTAACTAAAAGTTCCATATATTGGAAAATAAAATAACATACCAAAACACTTTCACTACTGCAACTAAACTTCATTTTCACAAGAAAACTAATATTCAATCAATATTATAACCACACAAATCGCAATTGTAATCAATATTTACGGTTATAAATTTTTCTCGACGATTGCATAAACCACTTTTCAATGGTTTCCTCCATTTTAATAATTCGCATTGAGCCAGACTCTCCATACAGCACCTGCATTTCAGTTGCCTTCTCACTTCTGCCGTCACCCGATCCTCCGTCGGCACCTTTACATGTCGGAGTACTGTTGTTATCCTTGTCCTCCGATTTCTGTTCCCCACACAGTCTTATTTCGCTTACAAATTCGTAATCTACTTCGTTAAGCGGCATTTCATACATTGCTGTAGACAAATATATACAAATTTTAAACTAACAATATCTCCAAAACACAATCAAGCAGAAAAACTTAGGTACAAAACGTAAAATTAATATTTTGAAAAATAAAAGTTACCGTTGGGGTCCTGTTCATTAACATCGCCCTCTCCTGCTTCCAATGGCCACAAGTTTTGGTACTCGTCCGTATAGTACTCATTCTCTTCTTGCTTTCTATTTTTATTTTTCTTCCTCCTCTTTTTCCGTTTCTTGCACCCAACACCCACACCTCCCCCACCGTTCGGAACTTGTAACTGGCCCTCCTCTCTACTTTCATATTGAACACGTTGAAAATAATTACAAAGCATTTCAGTATCCGAGCCATCTTCTACAAAAAAACCAAAAAAGTATCATAATTTATTTCAACGATTAAATTAAATCTACCGTATATAGTTGATAACAATGCACGATATAAAAAAAGAAGTTAAATGCACCCGAATCTGAGGTAAATCCAGTCCTCGTAGAATCCAATAATTGTCCATTAAGCTCCTCCATAGAATGAATTGGTGTAGGTGACTTGAATTTTACCGTTGATAATGGATTCGCAAAATACACTCTCCTCCGCCGAGACCCCAAGATATCGTTTTCCACATCTGACACCTCCCTACTATCACCAGTATCACAATTACTAACTATTACCATTACCGGCGTTTTTTTCAATGGAGGAGCTCGAAAAGGCATTGAATTTTGTACGGATATTACATTTTTATCATTCTTGTCTTCTTCCGCCTCAAATTCCAATTTGCGTCGAATATTTTTCTTTGTTAATTTATGAATAGCGTCACCACGACCACCACCACATAACGTAGATGCCACAGAGTTTTGATTTTGATGCTGATTATTATAACCAACCATCATTTGTCGCAATGCCAAATTTGAATAGTACAAACAGGATTGCTGGAGTTGGGAATAGAAATTAAAAAACTCGTCCGAGTTCGTCACATCGTTATTTTGACTTTTAGCTGGCATGGTGATTTTGTGTTATGCGTATAATTAAGGTGGCAAATAATTAAAATGTTTGTGTAGATCTAAATTTAACCATTAAATATATTTTAAGATTAATATTAACTCTATTGATTTTAAATCTTAATCTTAACAAAGCACGTTTTATATTATATATTAAAACTTTTTCTCATACTACAATGTATGTATGTAGTAACTACATTACATTCTTGTGAGCAGGTAAACATTGAGCAGCTGACATGTATCTTTTCTCGCTTGGCTTTGTTTACATACGGGCATTTCATTTGAGTGTGCAGACAGACAGGCTTGACAACATCATGCAAAGGTTGTAAAAATGCATGTTGTATAGATATGCTTGTTTGTAATATAAACTTTGTATCAGTTCTATAAATGACGCCGTATGATAAAGTTCGGCTTGTCTTGAGCTTTGTGCCTAAAAATGCTAATAATTGAAGATTATGCGAGGCTGATGCGTTAGCATCAGCTGAAGCATAATCTATATTATGTGAGTCTTCCGGAATCGGAAGACATCACTTGTGATGATCGTGAAGTTATCGTACGATGACGGCAGAGATTCGTTTTGTTCAAATTGAGACTGCAAACGCAGTCGCGGTAAAAACAAAAACAATGTAGACGGCACAGCCGTCCCCTATATACCTGTGCGGCACAGCTCTGGACTGGTATTGCTTCAAAGTGCTAATCGTCGGTAAAAATCCTTAGGGTGGGACGGGAGGGAAGTGATGTCTTCCGATTCCGGAAGTCTCACATAATATAGATTATGCGTCGTCTTCCTCCATCTTCATACATCACTTGTGATGATCGTGAAGTTGTTAAAAGTCCGACGATGAGCATAGAACCAGGTATGTTGGTTGTGAACTTCGATTTTATATTTATTTATTTACATGTAATACTCTTAATTCGCATTAATTTTATAAATCCCAAAGTACAATCAATAGTTATTATAATAAGATAAGCTCATATATTAAAAGCTAAAACAATTCATTTTTTAAGAACAGCTTCACTAAAATTACATCTATTGTCTAAGGGTCTATTATAAAACTTTGCAAATGTTTTACATTTAGCCGACCATCCTACTCGAGACAAAATGGAGTCTACTGACAGACCAGTGGATGCAGCTTTGGATGTGGCAGAATGCCTAAAACTATGACCTTTGTAAACCGACGTGTCAATTCCTGCTAACGCTAAAGCGTTGCACAACCACCTACTTAAAGTCTGAGACGTTACAGCGTTGTGTGGTTTAGCTAATGACAAAAATAATTTATCTGAATTTCTATGTCTGGATGTTCGGTTTACGTACTCTTTCAAGCAAGACACAACACATAATTTGGGCTCAATTGTGTACTCATTAATAACTAAAACAGGATTTGGTCTATGTATTGTGGTACATTTTAAAATAGTTGGTAATGAAATCTGCAAAGTATTGCCCCACACAATATTAGATACACAAATTGAGCATAATGTTTGTACACGTTGAGCTGTAGTGAGTGCTAACAAAGAAACTAATTTTATTGATAATAACTTAAGTTCTAAAACCGAGTTATCTGCCCATGATATAAATAAATCTATGACTGCATTTGCATCCCATGTTACATTGTATCGAGCCGTGGGTGGTCGTAAGCGACTTATACCCTTCATAAATTTTATAACAAGCGGATGTTGCCCAATAAAATAATTATCTATATTATTAACAACACTTGAAATAGCTGACTTAGCTGTATTAATAGTAGAATATCCTAATCCCTTTTCATATAAATTACTTAAGTAACACAAAATATTTACAATAGTAGGCTTCCAACAATCTAACTTATTATCGTTACAGTACTCAAACCATCTCCTTAGTGCTGAATCGTATTGTTTCATGGTTCCGCTGGAATTCGCTGACTTTATAATCTTGATCACATTAGATGGGAGACAGGTAAGCTTCAGTGATTCGTCGACAGAACAGCCACCATTAGAGTTAATCGTCGGCTCAGCGCGTGAGTTCTATTCTCATATGGGCACCACAATAAATTTTTTGAATGTAGTTTAATGATTTTACTTTTACATAAACTTAAGTATAAAGGATACCAAGCTTGAGCCGTCCACAAAGGAGCCACCACAATTCCCTCAGCCTTATCTTCCATTATTTTGTTTAGTACTCTTGGTAATAAGCAGAACGGTGGGAAAGCGTAAAATCTTTTCCCCCATTTAATAGTGAAAGCATCAACAGCTTTGCTTTGGGGATCTGGAAGCCACGAGACAAACTCCTCACATTGTTTCGTTAACCGAGATGCAAACAAATCCATTTTTGGAGTGCCAAATAAATTGCATATTTTTTGAAAATGTTTTGTATCTAGTTTAAAATCAGTGGAGTCCTTCTGTTCGCGCGAAAGTTTGTCAGCCACTACATTAATTTTTGTGTTTATGAATGTGGCGAATAAAAATATATTTTTCTGTTCGGCCCACTGCCAAATATCCTTGGCTATCCTATTACAAGATGAAACCCTACAACCACCTTGGTTATTAATGTATGATATGGCAGTGGTATTGTCACATCTTATTAAAACACGTAAATTAGGCTTTAATATTAAAGCTTTTAATGCAAAGAAAACCGCAAGTAATTCAAGTTCATTAATGTGTAATGCTGCTTCAAGAAGGCTCCATGACCCTTTAGTGGTGACACCACAAGATTCTGCTCCCCATCCGCTGGTGCTTGCGTCGGTGGTGACAATAACATTAAACTTATCCCTATGTAAACTTTTAGCTGATTTAGGTAGGTGATTTATCCACCATTTAATATCACTAATTGATACGGATGATAGTACCGTATGTTTTGAATAATCTCCGCAAGAATTCTTTAAAGCAAGATTTTTGTCACATTCTAGCTGTTTCACATATAAAGACCCATATGGCATAGCGGGACATGCAGCAAGTAATCTACCTACAACTTCTGCCACAAATTGAATGGTTACTTTTTTACTCTCTTTCAGAACAACTAAATTTTGAAAAATCTTTTTCGTCTTGTCTTCTGGAATACTTATAGTAAAATTTCTGGTATCAAAAATGAACCCTAAAAACTTAACTCTTTGAGATGGGGAAAGTTGAGACTTTTTTAAATTAATAATGAATCCCAATTTTTTATACATAAAAACTGTCGCTTCTACATTGCATTGACACTGTTCTCTTGTTTTGCCTATTAAAAGAACATCGTCCAGGAAACTAACAGATCGATGTCCTGCTTGTCGCAAAAAAGCTAGCACTGGTCTCATTATCTTCGTAAAGATATATGGAGCTATGTTTAATCCGAAAGGTAAACAGGTAAATTGATATAATATTGCTTCCCACCTGAACTTCAAATATTTTTGATCACACTTACAAATGGCTATTGCATGGTAAGCTTCTTGAAGGTCAATCGATGCCATAAAATCATTTGGTCGAAGAAGACTAGTCGCAGTTCTGTAGTCCTCCATTTTAAAATGTGGAGGCTGAATATATGTGTTCAAAGGTTTTAAATTAACTACTAACCTAGCTGAGCCATCTGCTTTAGGAACCACAAAAATATTAGACAAAAATTGTTCCTGCTCTTCTTGTGACTGCACAATAGCACCTGTGAGCAATAATTTACTTATTGATTCGTTAACTTTTATCTTTTCATCAACATTTTTTACGATGCATGGGGGCTCAAATAATTGCTTGGGCTCCTCGGTAAACGGGATTTGGTAACCTTTTACACAATCTAAAATAAAATTATCATCCGTAATTTTACACCACTCTTTGTAATACTTTACTAATTTCCCAGCTGTACTTACGGATGACAGTTTATCTAAAATTGCCGGCGAGACTGATTCGGGAGTGGAGCTGCTGTTTGATTTTGAGAGCGCTGAAAATTCCACCCGCTCCCGCGCTTTGGTGGACGCCAGAGCGGGCGCTGCCGAGTTTAAAGAACCCTGAGAAAAAGATGTCGCACCTCTAAAGGAATTCCTTGAGGACCTGTATTCATACGGCTTGCCACGGAATGAACGCCTGGTAAAGGTTTGTTTCATTACACTTGACTCAGTCTTTGAGCTCTTCAGAGTATCTTTCAAATCATCTCCGAACAAATACTCAGTTACGGGAGTGCTATTAGAGCAAATTCCAGCAAAATCGGTATTCAGAAACGGTTTAATATCTGCTTTGCGGCGGATGTTGATTTGCTGAATGCTATTTCCAAGCATGTTTCCCATATCCATGTTGTTTTGCAAAAGCATGGACGCCAGCTTAGGAGATATTTCATTTGATCCCACATTCATTGATATTTGGTTTGAGGATAATGATAGAGTGGTCACTGCAAACGCCATAGTCTGCTGCAGAGTTTGCCAATTGAGATCGGAAATCTTTACTTTACTAGGGAGGTGGCTCCAGATTTCAGTGTTTACCTTTGGTACAATGAGAGCTTTGCAATTTTCCGGTATTTTAACCTTCTTTACGATTTCGGCAATTGTTTCTTTTGACAGTGGACGCTTTACGGTGCGATTGAAGGCTTCAGCCACATTCTTATGCACAGGTGGTCCTACTTCCAACCCTTTCTCACAATCTTGCAAAGCCTGCATTAATTCAGCGTTTAGCTCTGAATCATTTCCTTCGCTGTGACCTAATTATAATTTAAATTATTAATGAATTCTGTTCTTAAAATTAGAACAAGTCTGACTTAGCAACAAGCATTAAGCTACCTGACTGGGCTGATGAATTCATCATCTTTTGCACCAAATCGCTTTCGGATGATTCTTCCGACAAGCTTTCTTCATCTTCGTTAGACTGGGGCTGCGAGCCAGTTTCGTTTAATTGCATGCCCAAAGCTGACGCCATATTCTTTAGCATATCCGGTACATCTTTAAGTCTATTTAACGTCTCCTCATGTCTACTTACAGAGGCAGTTAGGCCACCCAATTGCTGACGGTATGCTTCATTTCCTTCGTCCTGATCACTCATTTTCCTTTAAATATTTCGGTCATTTTATTAATCTTAATGTGTAAATTCAACATTTTAAACTGACAATTATATGCACATTCAGTGCTTTCTTGGAGAAAAAACTAACCTGGCCTTTTAATCGCTTTATTGAGATTCACTCTGGCTAGTTTGTCAGATTCAGTTTACGCATTCAGCGTTTCTTTGCTCGTTTCCCATTCAGGGTTGCTCCGAGCTAATAATAAAAAACAGATTTAAATCTGTGAGGTCAGTATCCCAATTTTTTTTTTTTTACTTTTTATAGGTTAACGATGTTGTACAGAATACACTACTGTAACCCAGGCACTGATCACAACCAACCATACCATAATATTATTAAGACACTTACCAATTATTTAATCCAATTAACAGACACAATGGAGCATGCGAGGGTTTTGCACTAGTTTATACTGCCACTATAAATATTACGTTGTAATTAGTTGTTTTTAGTTAAAACATAATTATTAGTTAAACTTTCTCTCTGCCGAGCATGCGTTACGATTTAACAATACCAGTCCAGAGCTGTGCCGCACAGGTATATAGGGGACGGCTGTGCCGTCTACATGTTTTTGTTTTTACCGCGACTGCGTTTGCAGTCTCAATTTGAAACAAAACGAATCTCTGCCGTCATCGTACGATAACTTCACGATCATCACAAGTGATGTATGAAGATGGAGGAAGACGACGCATAATTGAAATTTTTTTACCCCTTGAATGTTTAATGAAAATGAAACCATCATAAATGATGATATCAAGGGATAGTAAACAGTAAACCCATTTTTTCATGTTGTTGTTTTCAAAGATAATGTTAAAAAGTGGTTGCATTTGGTACATGGGATATGACAACTGCATCAAGAAGAAAAGGCAAAGTAGGAGATTGTGTTTCTTGCAGCTAGTGAGGGGATAACGCAATCAATCTATCTTAATCCTAAATAGTGAACAATCAACAGCCATATCTACTTTGAATTGAATTATGAAGGTACACAAGTAAGTACCAGAGTCACCCGAACTGAAGTTTTACCATCCAGGCATACCTTAATTTAATGAATTTTCCCAAACTTTTACTTTTAATATATGTCATGCAAGAATGATTCATATTTCCCCATTTAAAATTAACTTCAATCTATACATGTGGATTGTGTACTAATTTTTGCGATCTAGTCAATTTTAAGGTTTTTTTTATAAACGATGAGACTCAATTTTACTAAATCAACTTGTAACTTTGTTTGTGCTAAACATATTTTTGAAGGTCAGCACTCAGTACTGATGTAATAACGATATAATGATTATTTAATTCGGAATACATTTAAAAAATTGAAGTATATAAATATTGGACTATCCACACTGAATCAAGTACGTATGCATTGGGCTGCTTTCATTAATCCATCATCAACTGTTGAATGTCAACTAGGAAAAGATTTGTCATGTTTATTACTTTAATTAAAAAATAGCATAAAGTTTTTAATTACTGGCATGTTTTTCGCAAAAAAATGTATATATGTATTCAGACATTACAAATCGTATTACAAATAGTCATACGTCGCGCAATTGACAGGCACGGCATCAATTGCAGTCATTAAACCAAATACTTCATCTCAATGTGTTGTTTATATAATCTTGTAATATTTGACCTTTGTCATTACTAATCGTCCAGTTTAAACTCGTGTAATAAAGTTGATGTCACCTAGCATATAGTTTTAAATATTATAGCAAATATATACATAACATATATGTGACATTAATTTCAAAGATGCTCTCACAAGGAAATAAGAATGAAATGCGTGAACATATATTGTCCATATACATGCATGAAAATGTACATATTTACTTATACGCAATAATTGCAAATGCAGTAAAACAATTTGAGGAAATCATGGGTAAACCAGGCTTTTCTGTTATGGTTATACAATAGGGAAGACGTTAAAATTTATAGCATTATTATAACTTTGTTTTGATCTAAAAAATATTTACATAACTAATTGTCATGCAAAGAAATACCTTTCTTTGGAACCTCGTGCCAGTATATAAGAGATGCAGTTTAAATCTCTTGTTCATTATCAACTCTTAATCTGTGAAAAGAATAGACTCAGTCATGGCACGGCAATTCATATTTACAATCATTTTAATTGGTGCGGTTTGTTTCATATTAATCGACTGTCAAAGTGGTACGTTAATAATATTTTAATAACCTTTCATAAATCTTTCACAGTAGCTACCTGTGTAAATCCCATTTATACCGATTTGAAGTGTATAAGTTCCATATTCATTTTCCCAGATACGCAGGCCTGCTTGGATAACCAGTTTCTATGTGCAAATGGGACCTGCATAGACTACGCCTGGATCTGTGATGGCGATTTTGACTGCTTAGATAAATCTGACGAGCAGAATTGTTTTAATGGTAATTTAAGCATGAGGCAACTATAGTCAAGTGCATCTCAAATGAATAGATTGTCGATTACAATTAAATTTATGATTTCAAATAAAGTTAAGTGCTCGTGACTTTTTGGATGTTTTAAGCCACATGCGGGATAAACGAGTTTCGTTGTGACACAGGAAATTGCGTAGAGCTCATGGGTAGATGTAATGGTATCAAAGAGTGCAGGGATGGGTCTGATGAGAAGAATTGTTCCATTGGTAAGGGTGGTTACGCATGTTGTGATGAGTAATACTTTATTACTTTCTTTTAGTAATAACGTACCAATAAATTGTTGTTACACAGAAACGTGCAAAGAATTTATTTGTGGCAACAACGAGTGTCTCGCAACAATTTACAGATGTGACGGGGATGTAGATTGCGAAGACCAGTCTGACGAGCATAATTGCGACATAGGTAGGTAAGCTAGAAGTTGACAAAAAGCATATGCGGTTTAAAAAAAAGTAGTATTCATGCAAATTCAAACTATTTTTTTTTAATTACCAGACACATGCAAAGGATTCCTGTGTGAAAATAAAAAGTGTATTCAAAAAGACGACGTCTGTGATCATGGAGATGATTGTGGAGATAACTCTGACGAGAAAAATTGTGACAAATGTAAGCTGAAATCTGAAAAAATGCATGAACACTTTGAAGGAATTTTGGTGTATTTAAACAAAATATTCAATGTTTGTTTTTGAACAGTTACATGTTCCGATACTCAATTTCGTTGTCAAAATATGAAATGTATTAGAGCTAGATTTCGATGTGATACTTACGACAACTGTCACGATAACTCTGACGAGCTTAATTGTTCGGCTGGTAAGCTGGATCTTATTTAATAAAAATTTGTTTTTGCCGCATGGTTCAAGCAGACCGACAAGTAAATTAATAATAATAGCATACTAATTGATAATGAATTTCTAAATATATTAAGCTACATGCTCTTCCGGTGAATTTCGCTGTTCAAGCGGGCAATGTATTGACTATGACTGGCGCTGTGACGGCGACTATGACTGTTCTGACCATTCAGACGAGTTAAAGTGTTCCATTGAATTTGAGTAGAGTCTTGGCAGAAATGCTGCATTATTAGCTATCTCAGAAATGAAACATGAAGTAATTTTGATGACAGGAAAATGTGAAACTGGAGCAGCTCATAAACGACATCTTGTCATATATCTCATTATGTAAAAGAACATTAATAACTACAATTGACTAATTAAATTTGCTACTGGAATGGTAAGGTCAGGCTGGGCAAATGTAGCAACAATTTTTGTAAAAAAGGATACTCGTTTGATACTGAATTTTCTGTAATAAAAAATATGAAAAAATAAAAGTTCAACCAAGATCGTAAATGTTGTTTTTCAGTGATCGTAAATGCAATCTAAAAATTTCATTCATGTGTACAATCAAACCATCAATGCATTTCATTCTTTTTAAATTAAACGCTACACATAATAATACGTATTACATATACCATGCCTACTATTATAACACAACACAACATGATTTTTTAAGAGAGCTACTGAATACTGAATTGCCTCCTAAATTACCTCCACCAAATTAACTATGAGGGTTGCAGGTTGCATTGCAGGGAGCTTCAACTGATGATGGAGCTACCTTCTTGTACTCTACCCCTTATTAGTAGAGTGACTTTGAGAGTTATAATCATGACAGGTATTTGTATCTACATATTATAACCATTATGGCTTAGTGACCCCAATGAAGGTCATTAACTAAAACTGGAACAAGAGCGTAGGATGTGGAGGTGCATAATTAATATATGGAGCACTAGTTTCATGTCATTTCAAACTCTACAGCTACAGCTGAACGAGATATCAAAACGAATAAAATTAATCAAATCCGAGAAGGAGTAAATATTCCATTCAGGAGTATAAGAATATTTGACATGAATGCAAAAAATATAACATTCCATATCAATTAAATAGGAAATTTTGATCCGGACAGACTTTTCAATGATTAAAATGTAAGATAAAATCGTCGCAATTCAATGGTACTAAATTAATAAATTACACGTGTTCATTGTCTTTGAAGATTTTTTTTTGCACTTCACCTACAGTTTTATGTTTGCAAGACACGAGAAAGCAAAGTTTGCTAGATTGATAAAAGTAGCACAGTCGGCTTTATTTAATTTTCACAGTTTTTGCTAGAAGCTAGTTCTGAAACAAAAGTTCAAAATCTTTCAGTTTTTGTCAAAGA
>JAHZNC010000004.1:0-23211 GCA_027744095.1 Zhuqinia jingwanae
TGCAGCAGAAATGTATAATAATAAAAATACATACTGAGAGAGAGACCCATGAACGATCCGTGTCGAACAATTTCGAAAAGCAACCAAAAACCTCCAAAGCTTTGATCTGCCTTCCCCTCCACAACTGCATCCAGTCAGAGATAATAATTCCTTTCAATAAAAACCCCTGGATACGCTTTTTGACAATAACTTTTTAGACGTAGGGATCTCCTTAGACTGACGAACATAATAATACGATGATTGTTGTGGTTATATAATAATTTAGCATACAATACATTCATCATCATAATTGACTGATAACCGTGTAGAATCATCACAATAATTTTGAGGCGCAACGAAAGTAAAATTTAATTGCAATTAGTTAATTTTATTCAATAGGCCACGTGGATTTATCATTTATCCCAGCGATATATTCAATCAACGGCGAGACCCAAACAATAAAAAGGGTAAAAAGACCCAAACATAATATATATGTTGTATGTATGTCTTGGTATTTACAGTAAAACTGGAAAAGGATTTTTCATGATTTTTGATCCCCTGCTGATGATAGGGAAGGAGGGGATCAGGGGATGACAGTGAGATATTATAATGTACAGAGTATGCATCTATGATCTATGTTATTTCTAATATTTAATCTATGGATGTGTGAACTTGAACTTGGGAGGCTGAAAGTTTAAAGGGCTAGTAGTGTAAACTTTGTGGATTGAGTTAGACAGCATGGCCACGAGTCTGGTTTGCCATTTTCATCAAACATGATCATTATTATTAATGATTAGAACATTTAACAATAAATTTAAAAAGAACCAATTTATTTTCAAAAATCTGACCTTGCTTTTATACCTGCACGAACTGTATTAAATAATCATACAAATAACATTTCATTACCAAGGCAATCAATATCTCCAACATGATCTCATCCCCAGGAAGAGAGCATATCATCTTTTCCAATAATTTCGTTATCATTCAGTAGACACTAGCGCGCTATCTCGCTCATCGTTGCAATCTCCCTACTTCATCTTCAATTTTGTTTTGTATCATTCGCTTTAATATTTTCTATTTTATTTTCTTCAGCTTCTCCTTGTAGTTCTTCCCTCTCTTCATGAGTATCATTTGAAAATACATTTGTGGTCACACTAACGTTATCTCCATCTACACCAGTAGCATCCACTGATGCCACTCTTTTTGAATCTAGTAATTCCCTGGTAGATTCTCGGGACACACCTTTTGACTTTCGACACTTGAGGTTATGGTTCCACAATTCCATCCTTGTTTCAAAACTTTCCTGGCAACGTTCGACACTCCAGAGAGACCTCATGCGTGACACACATGTGACGAATCAGATCATGCTTGTGAATGTAAGCTTTGGGGCATTTGCTGCACTTCCAGTTTCTCGACAGTGAGTGCGACTTTACGTGCCTCTCAAAATAGCGTCGTTGAAAGAATCTTTTGCAATGGGGACATTCCAACTTTTCTGTCGGGCTCACCCCCAGAGGAAATGATTCATCTAGATCAGATAAGGAAAACTCTAACCCAGCCTCGGAGCACTGTTGCTCTAAAACAAAACAAAAGCAAGTCATAAGTCATACAATAAATTAATAAATATCAGAATTTACCAAAATTAATTTTATGAATTTGATAAGAATAAAAAATTTGGTTACTTGACTTACTGACATTTTCCAGCAGATTTTCATCAACAGCTTCCCCATTTTTGAGTGCTCTCTTCACACAGTACTTTTCATGCAGTATCATTTTCCGAACAATTGGTTGGTCGCACTGCCGACACTTTGGAAAATGTTTTTCCCGATCATGGGTAATTTTTATGTGATTTCTCAAGTCATTTCCGCCGAAATATCTCTTATCACAATGCGGGCACTGCAGGTGTCTTTCTTTGGTATGACTTGATATGTGTTGTTCTATCAGCTCCTTTTTATAATGCCTGCAGGTGGGGGACATGGTAAGAAAAATCAAAAAGATACATACATACATAATAATGTGGTTTAAAAGTACACAGTTGGACAACAAAAAATATATTTTTACCGTTTACAAACGGGACATTCCGCACGTGAAGTATCGCTGCTTACAATCTTCGTCCCTTTTGATAAATCAGCAAGGGATGCGTAGTAGACATGATGGTTTTTCCGTTTCCTACTATTGGCATTACGGACAGAAGTCTGCGGTGCCTTCCTCCTTTTTAAACTTGATCGACCAGGTGCTCCTTTTGTAGTTTGTCTTTCCTCTGAAACAATCATACAAACATATTATGTTTCACTGACGACTTGATCCTTTTTTTGAGTTTGTAAAATAACTTGTAGATTTGCTCGATCGTCTTACTTAGCTTTGTCCGCTTCCCAAAATCCTCAGCGTCTTCGGAATCATTATTCTCATCATCTTCACTCCCATTCCAACTTGCATTATCATCACTTTGTTCAACATCGTGGTCTGGATAATCCCCCTCGTCATTCCTCAAGTTCCCTTCGTCGACATTTTGCTGATCGACCGGAAACGTAAAGTAGTCATCGTCATAATTATCGCCAGCAGCACTAAAGTTTCCATCTCCTTCATCTTCCACATTTTTTTCTTCATTCTCGATTTTAACTTGCGCGGACATCCGTGTTTGTCGTCTAGTGCTATACCGGTTGCGAGTTCCAACTTCCGACCGTTCGTCTGCTTCTCCAATTTTTACTACACGGAGAACACAATCTTTCGGGGGACTTGCTTTTGCTTGTCCGGCGGAGGAGCCACACTGTGATAAACCACCAGATGCAAGTGTGACATTCCTGTTTGCCGCAGCAGTCCGTCTAGTTGATCTCGAAGCCAAACTTGTAGTTGTAGTACAAGTAGATACTTTCCCTTGGACTTCTCCATCTACTCCCCTTTCTCGATTACTAACGGCAGCTAGGTTACAATCACCACTATCACCTCTTTGGGCTTTGTTGTCCGCATTTCTAATAGCAAAATCCCGGAAAGTTTCACCTTCATAATAAAAACCCACATAGAGGTGAGAGGTTGGTCGACATGTATATATATGTGTTATGTATAAATAATCAGAATTACATTTTATTTTACTATTATCATAATAGATCACTGTCAATAATTTTATCAATAACTAAAACTATAAACTTACAAAATCTCAACTCCACAAACCGTTCCACGAGAGCCAGTCGTCGCTCTAAAGCAGTCACTTTTTTCTCCAACTGTCCTTTGTTACTACTCATTTTTATTAATTTTATTTATTAATTTTATTTTTAAGGGATATATCTTCAGAGGAATCTTCCAGGAGAGCATAAATGACGAATCGTCATTGACAATTAATATTACCTATGATATAATATTGTCAACAATTAAAAAGTTCCCCAATAAGCTGCAAAAAAAAATGAATGTGAGACAAAATGTGGTTTGATTTGAAAATGATGTCTGTTATTATTAGTAAACAGTAAACAACAAGAAAGTAAAAAGCAGAACTAGGTGAGCAAAAGGAAACGCGCCAGCAACTGGCAATATACTCTCCAGCAACTAACAACCGACCTCCGGCAATTCCTGTTGCTCAATCTAGTAGAATAGAATAATCAAATGATTCTCACAGTTGCGGGGGAATATGTAATTATTGAAATCTGTAATTAATTTTTTTGCAGTATATATAGTAAAGTGGGTTAACGAAAATTTATTTGAACATGATAGAAAACAAAGGTGGAGACAGAGTTTAAATGAGTGAATGATAAAGATTGTAACTATAGAGTAAGTAGAATTAAATAAGGTAAGTAAAGTTCCACCAAAGGGGAGGACGAAGGGATAGTTCCAAGTATACAAGCGGTGTTGCCTCTTTGGATGGCAAGACTAATTCGTTGACGGAAGTAGGAGCTTGATCTGGGCTCACCTGAGGTTTTGTTAAGGCGGCGTCCTAACTGTAATTAATTAAAAACTGATTTAACAAGTAATTATTTTTGGGGCACCTTAAAGCTTTTGTAATTGAACAAGTAAATACTGGCATATGTTAGTTTAAAACGTTTATCGAAGAAAACTTCGAGTAATTTGAAATTTGGGAGTCTTAGAGCTTACTACCGTTGTGAAGTTATAATAACACAAAGATAACCTAAACAAAGTCAATACTAGTTGATAGCATCAGCTGCGTAACAATGTTGCTGGTCGGTCATTGTCATTAAGGACCGCCTCAGATCTTAATGAGATTGCAGCCGTCATCTTTTTGTATTTACTTACTATCATTACTCCTTAATCAGTACAAAAGTGAAAAAACATTATACGCCGTCATACTATACAAATATACTGACAAGGCGAGCATATTTTTTAATGTCTGTGAGATTTTATGCTGAAGAGTAGGTTGCTGACGCGATTCTGCCGAATAAAGGAGCGAGGAACAAAATATCATCTGTTCAATGTTCAACTGATGCTTTCTCACAACCTATGATTCATGATATGGATGGATTGCAGCATAGGACGAATTTAACATTTTTTTTAGCAGGGTAGAACTTTTACTTCGTCAGGTTTGTGTCCCTAAGATAACTTCAAAACGGCGTATCCAAATTACTTAAAGGCAATTTGGCAGTAGAGGGCTTACCCTAGAACCCGATGGATTTTCAGCATTATTCAATTATAATTAACTTTTTAGTTGGATTTGCACTTTGCACCATGTAATTGATGCCCACATGTAATAGGGGTTGCTGATTCCGCTTGCAATATCAGCCTTCCTTCTGCAATTAGTTAATTGTAGTTAACAATTTATAATTAAGGTTGGAAAGGTCTTTTACACAGCTACACATTAACAAGTGTTACAGTTTTATATTTTTTCAGCCAAACATAAATTAAAATATGACATGGAAAAAGAAATAATATAAAATTTATTTTATGCCATAAAATAATGTTTTTTATTATTATGATATAGTAATTAGTAATCAATTAATCAATTCCTTGGTGTCAAAATGCAAGAGATTTTATTGATACTTTAGGAAGGATTTTGAACACTGTTACTGGAGAACGGAAATCGAAAATATATTTAACACAGAGAATTAGTATAGCCATCCAACGTGGAAATGCTGTGCTTGTGTTATGGGAACTCTTCCACCAACACGTTCAATGGAGGAGATTTTTTATTTATTATAATTTTTACGTTACTTTAAATTGTGGCTAAACCTTCTCGTGGAATGTTAATTAAAAAAAAGTTGACTATAAATTAATCAATAATTTTAAGTATTATCATTTTATTGTTTTGTCGTACCGCACCTCATACAATTAAGTTGCAAATTGTTGCATATTTTTTAAAAATCTCTCTAATCTGTTAGCTCTCCCAAAGATATTTCTTGAATAGTTGTTGGAGTCCCACATTCTACATCCTCGTCCGCAAATATTGAAATCTCTTCCTCCACTACTGCCACAACAGCGGCATCCCCATTAATTAGGTCATTACGGCAATTATCATTTTCACCATCTACATCGCCCTGGTGCTGCTGGTCCCCATCTCGCTCATTTTTCATTTGAGGCACCAGCGAAGTAACCTTCTTGATTTTCAAGCCTTTCAACTTATGATCCCTTCTGCATAAAGCCAGGTGTTTTTTTAATGCCGTTCTGTCTTTGAAAGTTTGATCACAAAATTCGCATTTGGCATGTGTGACATGCTCTACTGTGACATGTCTTACCAAGTCATGTTTATAATGATAAGACTTGTCACACAAATTGCAAGACCAACTTTTCACTTTCAAATGAGCTTTCACATGTTTCTCATAAAAGTCGACTTTGAACTTTTTATTACAGTGGGGACATACTTTCCGATCCCCAGGCGTGGAAATTGTGCTCCTATTGTCTGTATCCTCCTGTCTGGCAGACATGGCTTCATCTATCCAGCTGGAATCAGATGATCGTTTTTCTTTAAAAAAAATGTATACATACCATATAATAATTATTATTTTATTATTAATTTTCTGTATTTACACAAGCTCAGATAACACGACAATTCGATTGGGTTTATCTTACTTAAGTCTTCTATCAAATTGGGATCTACATATTCATTTTTTTCCAGCGTTTTCTTCACGCAGTATCGCTCATGCGCCAACAACTTGTCCGCATGAATAAAAAGTTTGCCTTCACACTGTCTACATTTCTTGCCATATTTTTCCGGCTCGTGAACTCTCATATGTTTCTTCAACATGTATGTGTTGTAGTACGCTTTATCACACTGGACACATTTTAAGTGCCTTTCTCTCGCGTGGCTTTCCAAGTGAGCTTCAAACAGATCAACCTTGATGTGACGTTTGCACAAGTCACACATCTTGAGCGTCGGATCTGCACTTGCTATCATTTCCGCAGGTACTTCAGCCAAAGGAACCGTAACGAACTTGCGAGTTTTCTTGGGAGCTAATTCTCCTTTCACTTTGATCACTTTATTGTACTTGCCCCGTTTTTTCCCTGTGACAGAGGAACCTAGGGGCCGTCCACGGCGTTTTTTAGGTCTAAGATCAACGTCATCATCACTTGCACTTTCACCATCCCAATCAGAATCGCTTGCTTCTGATTCATTTTTCGTACGCTTTTCACTTACAGAAGGTCCCGATACAAATGTGAAATATTCTTCTCCATCCTCCTTCTCTTGATGATTTTCTCCAGTCATCAAAGGCGAACACACTCCTTGCCCCAAATCTTCACCAGCATCCTCAACCTCGACATCACTAATGGTAAAAACTGGAGTGTCCGATCGTTCAACCTTGACAAAACTGTTCACCTCTTTCCCATTATAATCGCTTGGTTTTGGTGGTTTGCCTTCGCCTCGACTTGGTTTTCCTCTTGTGCTTTGCCTTTTGGACCGTTTTGCGCTGCATTCTTCAAAATCTTCTTCTTCGAATCTTTTTGGAATTCGTCTTGCACGACCGCTTGACGTTGCCACTGGCTGAAGAGGTGATTCTCTTGTCACTTGAAAGTCGATTTTTGTCACCCGAACAGCACAGTTCTTCATTTCCGGGAGTAAGTTCTTTTTCTTCACAGCAGTTGTTTTTTCTTCCTCCTTTCGCATTTTTACTGATGCAAGACCGGGTTTACTTTGTTCTTGATTGTTATTGACCGTGCATCTTTTCGGGGTTACCTCTTGTGGTTCTCGGTGTCGCGTTGATATTTTTAAACTGGGCTGCTTATTATAATCTTCAGCTTCAGTATCGCTGAGATCAGAAAAAGGATCTTTTTCACCTATTCTTCCACCTCCTACACATTAACAAGTTAATTTCACAGTTTTAATTTTTACAAATAAAATTATAAACCAGGATTCACTATATCAATTTTACGCAATAAATTTTGAAATCTTACGAAATCTCAGCTCAATAAATTTTTCCACCAGCGTCAACCGTTTATCTAAAATTAAAATTCTCTTTTCAAGAAAGTTTTCTCGTGTCGACGTCGATGATTGAAGCAAAGCCATTCTCCCCAACGGAATTAGAGAACTTTAAGCTTACTTAACTGCCCTACTATTATTGTTACTACTATTGTACTATAAATTAATTGCAAATCAATAACAATATAAATGGTTTTATTTCAACAAAATGCAACAACTGTTCTACTATTCGTGTAGATATGAATGTGCGCAAAACACTTTTGGCTTGTTTACATTACTTGTCCCATTCACATATTCACATTTCACATATCTCCATCTGTGTGTCTACTTGTCTGTCTATATAAATGGGTATAGTGCAAGTGTAAGCGCATAACTTTTGTATATATTGGATCAAGTATGGATGAATTCACGCGTGCGTGGCATACATAAAGTGTACTCCAAGAAAAACTACTAAATCACAGGGGCAACTTGCTAAACAGCGCATTGTCATTGACAATTTGTCAACCCTTTTATTATCAATGTTAAATGGTATTTTTCATGGTTAAATTTGGAATAAATTTGCTATGCATTGTGTTGATCTTCATCCTCCATTCCTTGATAGAGCAAGTCAAAGTCTGTACTCCAATCAGAGCCGGTCGAAAACTTTCTATGGTCCCCTCCTGCTGACGCACTTCTGGAATCTGGGCTCTTCTTTCGTCCGATAACTTTGATGCTGCCAATGCTCTTACTCTCGGCTTCCTCGTCATCATCCCCATTAAGATTATAGTGGTGGCCTTTGTAATGCGCCATAATCTGCTCCTGAGTTTTCCCCTTTGTCTCAAAAATAAAGAAGAAACAGAACAAAAAGGCAAACAAGTTGGCCAAGGAGTACATCCAAAAGCACCAATGGTAATCAATTGCCTTCTTCAAAATGGGAAAAGTGAAGGTGCTAATAAACACAATTGACCAATAAGCGAGGCTGTTCAAAGTGCCTGCAATTTCCTGAAAATCCGGATGATTGATTTCCGTTGCCAAAATCCAGGGGACACTGCCTAGTCCTATGGCGTACGCCGTGATAAATGTGTTACAGCAAATGATAGGTATCCAGCTAAAGTACTTTTTGATATGGTCCACTGAAATGGGAGTGATTAATTTATGTTTTTATTTTATTAAAAGTTATTCTTTCACACGTTGTAAAAGTGGTCATTATTGTTCACCGTCATTTGCAGTATGTTGTTCTTGTTGTTTATCCGTCGCTTCACGCAAATAGTAAAAAAAGACGCCCATGCAAACTTGGGGGATGAACATGAGAACTGTGCTGGTCAGAAGAAGGGGTTTCCTGCCCAGCCGGTTCACCACCACAGTGGCTAGAAGTGTGGCTACAAAGTAGAGCACGCCAAAGATGACGGTGCCGGCACGCACCGAGACAAAGTCCTCGCCCGTTTTCAAGATATCTTGAGTGTAACTTCCAACTACATTTATTCCACTGGATTGTTGAAAGAAGATGAGGACGAGGCCAGTCAACAGAGGGTGAAGCACAGGCCGTGATTTCAGACTGAGCTTGAGTCTGTTTTCTCGCTGCCTCCTATCTGCCCTTTTCATTGCTCGATTCGTGGTTTTCCTGAGGAACTCCACTCCGCGTTTCACATGTTTATACATACGTTCCTGTTCTTTCGGTTCAAACCCGTGGGTGAGCCAAAGCATTGCCTTCTTTGCCTCTTCTTCCTTTCCCTCAAGAGTTAACAGATGTCTGGCTAGACAAAATAAGAAAATAACCATGAATTAAATTTTTTAAATGGATTTCTTGTTTTGCTTCGTAGAACAGAAAGAGTTTGTGGCTATTCTTATTATTACCGGGGGGAGTTGGGTACGAATAAAATAAAGACACAAAAGAATACCGGCACCACCAAACATATGAGGCTGAGCACCCACCAAGGCAAGATAACGCCAAAACCAAACATGAAGGAATAGCCAAAAACCAACACCAAGGGCACCAAGCTTGTCATTGTTGAGCGCACCTTTTCATCACACATTTCTTGAACGTAAACGGGACCAATAACGAGACAGCCTGCTCCCGCAAATCCGGTGATTGTGCGACCAGTAAATAAGAGACACTCGGAACTTATGACATTGTCAACCCATTGGGCCGCTGGAATAAATGCCCAACCGAATATGAGGATCAATGCAAACCAAAACGTGGCCATTTTTCGACCAAGTTTGAACATAGAATAGCCTGCCACTGGTCCAGCAAAAATGGCGCCTACCTGAAAGTGAAAAGTGATAAAAGTTTCCAAAACGCACACACGCACACCCCACCACCGGACGAACACAAAAGAGTGAAAACACGATGAAAGAACGTTAACTAAAATAATTATTTTGAAACAAAATGAAAACCTCGTAGATGGAAGCAGCAGCAGCTTCGCTGCTCGTCTCGTTTCTTATCTTTTTGTTATTTTTTAATGGGACGAGTGACACACTAGACCATCCAAAAATCGTTCCCACGCTAAACATTCCCAGGCAAACTGTTTCAAACAAGAAATATGAATAGGTATACCTACAATTTTTATACCGTTCGGTCGGACTTTTTAAGGAAAACGTTTTGCCCACTCGTTTTGGCTCACCAATCAGCGATGCCAATACTTGGCGACGACATTTCCAATAGGTAACCTCAATAGGAGCCTCCTCCTCCTCTGAAATGGAAGGAATTGATGGAAGTCTTCCTTCTGATTTAAGAGGAAGTCGGATGTAACTCATTTAAGTAATTTATGTATTCTAAGACTTGAATCCCGTTTCCCAGCGGGAGTCGCCACAGGGTCACAATGACATCATTCGTCCAAATTTATTAAAGTTTACTTGTACAGCTTTTTGAATTTATCATATTTATCAGTCTACCAAAAAAAATACATAAAAAGAAGGCAAAATAATGGAAATACACTCCGTGTAAGATCATTTCAATTTTCTTCTCATTCCAGTTTGTGACTTTTACCAAAAGTACATATTTTACGCCTGAAATTAATTTAGAATCTCCAATAGAGATACCATTATGCTATTAATTCGGGTAAATTCGTGGAATCACTTGTACAAATCAGCTTCTAACCACTTTATCCGCTGAGCATAACAGCATATTTATTTCATGTGAGTAATTCACATTTGCCATCAGTGCAGTGAAAGGACCGTGTGGAATTTTTACACAACCATACATACAACATACAAACAATATTTAGGTACCTATTCATCTCATACAACTTGTGAAGTTTATGTATAATTATGACGTCTCTAACTTATTGGAGATGACTTGAAGGAACGGAGTGGGCTGCCAGAGGAAAATGTCCTCCCCACTCACTCCACAACCACCTCACCTGATTCAGTTTTTTATGCATTTGCATCTTCGTTGTAACAAGCGCAATGCAGCGTTTCTAGCTTTTGGATTTGGACTACTTAAGTAAGCAAAATTGAGTCAATTAAGCCACTACTGATGCTGTTGTATTTGTATATGATGTCATATTTCAGGTTTTTTTTAAATAAAAATATGCAATTAATTATTTGATTGCAATTTGTTTCATGTACTAGTATGCAGCGAATTTCAATCAATATATCATTTCAGTTTTGTCTTAATAAAACGACTTTAGACAAATACTCAAAATGTATAATTTTTTCAATTTATTAAAATTTATTGTGACGCATAGCCGGCGCAACTTTACAGTTGAAAATCTTGAAATGCATATTTGATTTGCTAGCGAGTAATTTACCAACACTCTTTGTATTTACAATTTTTAAACATTCGGGGCTAGGTTTTAAACATTGGGCGATTAATACTCGCGATTACATTAATGCATTAATCGATTAATTAATCGATAATCCAGGCAAAATTTTTACCAGTCAATTAAAATCGGTAATCGACGTCAAGGGATTACTTTGCATTAATCGACTTCGATTAATTTCAGAGCGCAATGAAAAAAGTAATTCAATTAATTAATCGACCCATCGATTAATGCATTAAGATATTACATGTTTATTGGTGTAATAAGTCAGTGTATCTACACGCATGACATGAGGACATACCACTCAACGGTATACCAATAAACTGGGTTAAAGCATTTAAGCCTTCATGACTAGCTGCAAGCTACACGGATGCTTTGTCATCCACTAGGTTCACACAGGCACAGGAACGTTTTTCAGCTATGAAAAACTTACAATTACTCAAGTATTAATAGTAAACATTATGCGATTAATTGAATTAAATTAATCGTTAACCCAGGTCTTCCACAGATGCCACAGATGAGAATTAATTGATAATCGATTAATATATTTAAGAAAATAAACTCAATTAATCCTTAATCGATTAAAAATATCGTTATTCGTCGTTAATCTTTAATTCAATTAACTCAAAATCCTAATTACCTACCTCTGTAAACATGTAATTAATACGTATTTTTGTTTATGTTATGCCATATGAATATATAAACAAAGGTTTTAGTTAAATGAAGTCACTAATAAAGTTGCATATTTATGTGCATATTTCTTCCATTTTCCTACATATTTGCATTTTGAAGGTTTTTAATGCATAAAAAATTGACTCTAATAAGTCATGTTACTTTTAGTAAATATTTTTCAGTTCAATTTTCTCCTCATCCCCTGTGGGTAGGGGGATGGAGGTAGAAATTTTTAATTGTCATATTCATTGTCAGGACCCTCAATAGTGATGAAACGTCGTTCATACCTAGCTCGATATATTATTAAGGATTGTTAATTAATAATTAAATCTTTTCTAGCCATACTTAACTTTGATGCGTTTTGGAACATTTCAGCTTTTAGGAATTGAAACAAATCATATCATAAGTTATGATATGATTCATAACTCATAGCGTTATGCTGATAAGGTTGGTCAAGGGATTTAACTCGGTTCCAGAGTTATGTGCATGTGCAGCATAGGAGGATGCATGTAAAGGAATCCTTGTTAAGGATAGATCGTTGACCACGACACCAATAAGATGAGATGAGTTCATATTGTCATGGTGGGGATTTATTCGAGAATACATTATTGTCTAGTTGCTCACACTTATAGCCCGCTGCCTTTCTTCCATTTGCTTTTTAATTGCTTACATTTTCAAAACTCTAGAATTCACAAACGACCAAGAGAACCAAGCTGACACATTAGCTGTATTATTTAAATGTAATAAAATGTCCGTACGAAACATGGAAGATGGTTCCGGCACGGGCACCGCAGGTAGCGGCGATAGTGAAAGCTTCACTACAAACATGTTGCTGGCCTTGGAGGAAGCTCATCGGAAAAGTTTGAACATCACCGAGATGACTGACGTGGAATGGGACATTCGAATACGACAATGGGAAAAGGAGCGTAAGTCCTGGATTCAACAGATGGAGGAAAACTCTATTTGGGCTATGGGCAGCAGCCCATACAGCGTCAAAAGTCGAAGGGGCAAGGGCGAGTACAATGATCAGATGGACATTACTCAGGAGAACTTTCAAATGGAGGATCTGATGGGCTTGATGACACCCCGGAATCTGTTCGGCTTGGACCCCAACCTTCTTCATGGGATCCAGTCTGAAGTTATGTCCACTGTGCATAGCACCACTCATGCAACTGTAAAAGATCCAACTTCTGTAAAGTCAACTCAGCCTGGTCGACATCATCATGGTCTTGCTGACCATCATAGGGCTATTTCCGCCAGTCCCAACAAGCTTTCAGCAATTACCCCCGGCAAGGGGAAAACTCAAGCTAGGATGAAAAAGATGACGAGACTGGAACTGCTCAAGTTTATCGCTGAGTGGGACAAGGCGTCCTTTGGGAGGCGGGACATGATCCTCATTGAGTTCATTAAATGCTACAAAACAAAGGAGAACATTTACTGTTCAGACCAGTTATTTCACTGCGGCGCAAGCCTAATCTTTTGTCGTTTTGTCATCAGCATGCAAATGTGCTTTCTCAAGCATCGACGAGTTTGGCACTATTTTGATGGTCTGACCGTCTTTGTCAAATCTTTACAAGGGTACAACGTTTTATCTAATTCCTTTTCTTCATCATCATTCACTTAATCACACTCCAATTTCTTAGAGATCGCTACACTGAAGAGTTTTTGCGATTGGGTGGTCTCGCCTTCATTTGTGAGGTTATTAGAGTGGAAATCAGTGGGCATGCTGATAAGCTTCACGCATGCAAGTTTCTCGTCCATTTGATGAAAGGAAGGAACAGCATTGCCGTCAAAATGTTCATTTGCGATAATCCGCACTGTCAGTTATATAATCTACTCAACTCCAACACTACATGAAGTTGTTTAATCAAATTAGTCATTTGAATTTATACATGTGCAGTTCTAGAGTCCCTGATTGATTCTCTGACCATGTGCAAAGATAAAAAGCTGGTCACCTACTGCGGCCATTGCTTTGAGAACCTGTGCATTGAGGCAACAATTTCGAACGTGATGACGGTCACATCCTATATGATGCGCTTGCTCCCCTGTGACTTTAATCCAGTGATTCAGTCAATGGCTTTTAGGGTGTTGCAGAGTGTCATTGTAAGAAATTTCAACGCAAAGTAGCATGCTACTATAAACTACCATGCATAAAATGAGTATTTGAAAACCATGCAGCGGCTCCAACCAGGCGTTGGGACCAGATGTGTCAAGCCTATTTTGGATAATTTGAAAACTGACGACATGGACTTGCTAGTAGAGAGTAAGCTTAATTTTTTTCATTTCATCTTTTTAAAACAAACGTTTGAACACATTGTTTCCTTCTTTCTAGTGAGCAATTTGAGTCTGGTAATTCTGCAAACAAAAGCCGGACCCGAGCTAATCAACCAACTGATGTCAGTAGCGGAAGGGATCCATCTGCGGGAGCAATTTAAGAGTGTTTTCCGGCCGCACATGAGAAAAGGTCGAGGCCAGCTCACAAAGGACCAAGCCGCCGAGCTTCGCAAAGCGCGAGAGAAACACGAGCGTGTGAAGCAAAAACTAGTCAAGTTTGACCATTTCATGCAACAGGCTGGAGCCCTTTTCGTCCTAAACCGGATGATGACTGATAAAACTGACTTTGTCACCGAGTTCACAAAGCAGGGTATTTTTGGCTTGTCCTTGAAAACCCTTGGCTCATGTCCCCATTGGGAGGTTCAGGGTCAAGGGGTGACCATGGTCCAATTTTTACATGCCATGTCAATAGAATGCGCCATTTCCTATTCCCTCATGCTCCCCGTCAAAATGATCAAGTTGATTCTCAACCGACCTGCTGAATGTCTCCGCTACTTTACCGCTCCCATTTGCGTTCTCCTTCGGAAACTTGGTAGATTTGCGCTTCGACTCTGGCCCCGCTGGCTGGAAGAGGTGGTAGCCCCCGCGAAAGCTGTTTCTGAGGGAGGAGTTCTACCCGAATACTTTACTGGCATGTGTAAAATGACAAGGAAAGTGAATGAGATTCAGATGGCCATTGCAGACCTTCTCGATAAGTATGAAGATGAACATGAGGAATCATTTATAAGATAAAGATAAACAAAGATATGAGTTGTGATGTAACTTTTATCCACTCTTTGTATCTAAAAAGTCCGGTGATGGAAAGCTACTCAAAATCATCGGATACACATGCGGGTACAACGGGCGAGAGTCGGACTCCCGTGGAGCCCACAGACGAGGAAATCTGGAAGGAATTCGTGACAGATGATGAGGAAGATTACACCAACTTCCGTACCGGGAAGGAGCTCCTATTCGAAGGGAAACATTTCCAGGCATTTTCTCCGTTTTTGGATTTTCATTCGACGCTGTCAGAAGACAAGCTGGACATCAAAGTGGACAAATCTCAGCCGAGCGTGTTACTGCTCGACAAATCCAAGGATACGGAGCTCAGTGCGATGGAAGAAACTATGCTACAAGACGCCGAGAAAAAGGAAAATGTGAATAAGGCGTCAACAGTGCAACTGGAGCGTGGGACTGGAGCTGGTCCTGTTGCGGCTAGTGCTGTTGTTGGCCTTGGGGCATCTGCTACTGGTGCTTCCGGTGGTGGCGTCATCTCTTCAAACAGTGGCGAATCTATAGTGGGCGAGGAGGAAAAGCAGACAACAAGTGGAACAGAGCAAGGAAACACAACACAGTAGCAATAACAGTTTACTTTGTCATATGAAATACCGTGCTTTATTCAATTTTGAACTTTTAAATAGGTTAATGAAAAATAATTAAAATCGTACAAAAAAAGTTTTTATTTTTTGGTTGCATGAAAATTATTTTAATATTTGCCTTGTTGATCCTGCAAGTTGTTATGAGTGGCTGGGTATGGAAGTGGTGGTGCATTAGGGTTGTAGTACGGCGGATTATCTCCTTGAAGTTGCGTGGGCGGAAAGTAACTACCTGGAGGTGGAGGTCCCTGATGGTAAGGATAAGGTGGAGGTGGTCCACTCGGGGGTGGCATTTGAAATCCTCCTCCTGTAGCAGCAGTTTGATGATACGGTGTACCATATTGCCCCACAGGTGGATATTGTGCTCCCCCTCCTCCTTGCATCATGTTTGGATTGTTATAGGGATAGTTTGCTCCTCCGCCATAAGCATCCTTCTGCTGATACCCGTACGGATTATAGTAGGGATCCTCCTGGGGATGTCCAATGCCACCGCCATAGGTTTGAGGTTGAGAGATGATTGCTGGGGAACCCTGGTAATTCCCTACCGTCGCATTGTTTTTGTTATCTGAAAAGTCAAAATCGTACGTGGATTCAGATAGCCCCATGATGGTTAACGACAAAGACCTTTGTAAAATGTTGAAAACTTTTGTGCGTCAGCAGAAAAATACGATTGAGGGTAACCCGTTCTTTACCTTTACAACAGCACATACAACAAGCGTAACAGCAAGCGACGCACAATGCACATTCGAGACAATCGTTCAAGTCATCCGAGCACATATTTTTAATACCATTTACTCACCGAAACTATAGTACACCGTATTTACACGCCACTGGCAAACAAAAATTTCAGCTTTCAATTCAACAAACGAATGGCTGCTGCTATGGCCACAGCACAACTCGAAATAATTTTTTTATTTAACTTGTGGGCATGTTAAATATTTGCAAATAATCATTTAGTAGTGTTACGTTTATTGACAAAGAAAGATTGTTGATAATCATGATGAGACGATAGTGAACTTGATTATACCTGTATGTAGCGTGTGTATGTGTAGCTTTATGTTCCCCTACTAATATTGTATTTTTACTTTTTTGATACAAGTGGCACACGTGTTATAATTTTAGTTTTAATATCTTAATATGTTAATAACTCAAATTGATTGTAGTGCAAAATATCTGTATTAGAACGGTATTTTATTTTGTTTTTTGACAGATTGAAGAATACGTAGAAAATGGAATGTTTTCTGATGGCCACATTTCCCAAATCATTTCCGTTACTTGTCTTGTATTTCGTGCACACCACATATTTTATCCAAAAATATGCTCCAATTTATGTAATGATACAACTGAGCACATTCAAATTGTGTGACTGTTCTTGTAAGTGTAAGTACTAGTAAGTAGTATCTTGAAGGACAGTTGGTATGAATAATGCGTGTAAATTGTGACCATTATTAAGGACCGTCTTGTTTCTTACTAAATTTTCTCTACGTATCTGTTGTACATTTATCCCTTCGCGACCCAACACATGGTACGTTTTATACGAGCAATAAGGAGGTTCTATCGTTATACACATTTCCTATAGGGTTTATTCTTATTGAACTAACAAATATGACATGTAGTAAGCATTATGCACAGAGTGTTCTCGTATGTTGTGTGAAAGTTTAGCTTTCTTTCTCTCCGTAATCTTAATAATCTCACTTTTTTATGTATAATTTGTTTTTACATAGCATGTTAATGCAGGTACAAACATCATGTAAAAGTAGTATGCTTGGTTGCTGGAGGTTTTTCTTCTTTGTTTGGGAATCATACCATTTTCTCGTTGAAGTGGGTGGGTTAGTTATTTGACTTGTCGTACCCCAACTCAGCCATGCTTTTCTTCACTTGTATATTATGCACTCTATTGCTGGTTCTGAATCATTTTCAGGAAACTGAGAAATTATGAACACTACACCTTTGCAAAGCTTTGCTTCGATAGCTGCTGCATCGTCTCCTTTCCCAAAATCTTTTATAACAGCTTTGTTATATAAGAAGAAAATAAGCAAAAAAATGTTTCTACATATTTGCATCAAAGAAATTGGTTGTATGGTACATAATATGTAAAATACAACTGTGCAAGTAAACATAGGTTAGGTATGGTAGAGAAGTAAAGTACATGTTTTATGTCTCACGCTCTCAGGCGTGGAAAGAAAAAAATGAAGAAAAGTAGTCCGGGTCAATATTCTTATATGCATGAAAAACTAAATACCTTAAATTTACAATAAATTACCAAACTATTCATTCCCACGTTTCTACGTTTTTATTTTTATTGACATTATCCTTTTTGACTGGTTGTGAAGATCCACGATGAACTTTTCCCATGATCTTTAATTTCTACGCTATTCTCTAAGAACATGTCCTTCCGCACCTTATCACAAGATTCAACCAATTCCTTTCGCTCTTTGATCTTGTTCTTTCTCACTTGTTTGTCAGTTTCCTCCATAGCCAGGGAATAGTATCGCACCTCATTCCGAAATTGCACAAATTGATTTATCACACTTTCTAACCGAGAATCTGTAACATGATTACTACTATTAATTATATTCCTATCCTTGTCTAATAATGACAACCCGACTAAATTAACAAACTCTTGTACAAAAATCTTAAATGCGAGTACTAATTCAAAATTGATTGAAGAGGAATTGGCGCCAACTGCAGAATTGCTAGCGATGGGGTGATGACGATTAAAGTCAGAAATCAGTTGCGTTACAATTTTTAAAGCTTCTGGGGTGTCAAAGTCGTTAATAAGAGCGGAATTCAGTTCACTCTTTCCATTTTCCAATTTGCCCCAGAGAGAACTCTCTTCTGAAAATGCGGAGGGGGTCACTTGCAAGCTTCCGCTCAGAATGGAGTGCGTGTCGTGCAAAAAGTTGCCGAGCTTTTTCAAAATTGTGTTGGCCAGGTTGACCGTATCTTTGGAGTACTCTATATTTTTCCTGTACTTTGCCATGATACACATGACTCGTAGCACGTCAGGGGATTCCTCCTTTAAAAATTGCTGAATTGATACCGTGTTTCCCTGATGCTCCTTTTGCCATCAGTGGAGGAAGAGGCTGCGAGCTCCTGGCTGTCATCATTATCTGAGGTAGTGCTCTGGCGAAACACGCCATATCTGATTCCATACTTTGCCGTATCAAAATACACGCTTCCATCTGGGACCTCATAGGCTTGTCCACTTTCCACCAGTTTTCTCACAAAGTTGAATATTTCCGGAATGTAATCGCTGACTCTACTGAACACATGTGGCGGCAACACATTTAAACCTTTCAAATCTTCCACAAACTCGCGTTCAAAGTGCTTGCTCACCCCATTCCACTCTGTGCCTGTATCTGTAGCTTTCTTAATGATTTTATCGTCAATGTCCGTAATTCCCATGACTTGAATCACGGACAGTTGTTTACTAGTCATCGACTCTATTATCCTTCTGATGACATCTTGTCGGATGAAGGAGCTGGCGTGACCTATATGGGCAGAATCGTAAACGGTAGGTCCACATGAGTACCAGGTAAGGATATTGTGGCGTCTGGTTGTCAGTTGACATTTGTCATTTTTGGCAGTGTCATAAATGACAAAAGGAGTGTTGTGGCGCTGTTCTTGGGGTAGATGGAGTACTGGAATCGGTGATGATGTAAACCTGCCTAGAGTTGATGAAAGAGTTCGGAAAGTTGTATGGACACCGGTTGGAGTTTTGCTCACCAATAACATTGTACTTTTGGAACACAACATTTTTGCTCATAAGACTTGTAGAGTTACCTAAAATGCAAAGAAAACAAAAAATAAATATTTAAATGCTTGAATTTTAATTATTATAAAAGTCGTTTAATTTATAACACACATCACATTAAAAAAATTTGGATTGTAAATACTGACTGCATGAATTTGTGTTCATGTGCTGACTCTTGTTAGTTTTGTTACAAGTTACAAGACCCGGCTGATGTTGTTTTTGTTTTGGCTGGGAAATGTGCAACATTCCCATGCATCTTTTTTTTGCGCTCGCATGTAATTTCGTTTGTTTGTGAGTGCTTAACGAGCACCCGAATTTAAAAACGATTGGATTAACAATTTTCTATAGTAAGTGTCTATTTTACCTGCATTGTTTGCAAAATGAGTTGAATCTCTGTAAAATTATTTATGGTATTGCTGAGAAAATATTAGAATTTGATGTGATTTTTGCATCCTATTAATTTAAACTTTAAAACACATACATATTTTATTTTACACATCCAATGCTCCCTTTCATTTCATTCTTTCGTCAAAACAATCAACTACTTGGATTCTTTGAAGGATAAGATTGTTACCGTTTTAATTACATTAAATCGATACATTCAAAATTTGGATAGTTAAAACATTAAACCAAAATGAATCCCTAAATATAAATACAATTGCTTGTACTGTTCCATGCATTTTATCAATTATCATATACTCTAATCTTCTACTTATGTATGAACGTCCGGAAAATGAATCTATAGGTACTTACTTGCACTTTATGAGTAAGCTGTAGTGTGTAGTATTCAGTAAGTGGCATGCCGCTTCCAAAAGCCATTTCCAATTAGTTAGCGACGTCATGATATTACATTTGGAAATCTTGCCTGTGCATGGGTAACCAAAAGCTTTTCCTTGCCTGCGAAAGCAGGCTCTGTATTCCTTGTATTTATTATAAAGCCAATATAAGAAATAAACATTTATAAAATATTGATCATTAATTAAGATAATTTTCTAATTTTAACTGAATTTTTTAAAAACCATGTCATTTAATTTATCCACATTGAAAAACATTTTCACATGTTTACAGAATATATAGCATTTGCTCTAATGAAATGTGGTAAAAAATTGTAAAAGTAAAAATTTGCTGTGACGTAACGTGCTTATGCTTGTTTTACTTTTACAAGTCATATATAATATAATTTACGTAGCACATTTCTCAAAAAAGAATTGCCAATACTTGAGGAATTGATGTTGTCGGATTTTGGTAAATCGACTACAAGAGAGATTCTGTAGGTAGCGCACTAATTTTTCAGCTTCAGGTACTTTTGTTTGTGTCATAAAAGTATTGGACATATTGAATTAAAGCGTAGAAAAATATGGGATATGATTTTTTTTTAAATATATGAGTTTACTTCACAATCCAGTAGCAAAATCCATTTCCGACCACCTAAAAACCTCTGTTTTGTTTTTGCTGTTTAGCACATCTTAGTTATTCGCGCATTATTTTAGATGGCAGATGACGAATATAACACCGGATGAAACCCACCTGAGGTCGATTCTTAGAAAAAGAGGATTTTGTGTAAAATCAGAGCCAACTGAGCGAATGCTTTATTCCGTATACAAGTCAAAATCAAAATCCAGTACTGATTTTGGTCCTAATCTGGCCAAAAAAGGTAATTGTAGTTATTTAACTAATTGTGATTTAAAAATATGCATCATATTCGAACTCAGCATGTCAGATTACATACAAGTACTGAATTTGGTTGTAATCTGACTAAAAAAATAATTCACAATTAGATAACTACAATTAACTAATTGCGATTACAGAATAGACTCCATATTCGGAATCAGGATGTCCGATTCCTACTATTATAAGTAATAGTACTAACTCTATTTACGTGTTAACTAATATCAGTTTACAATGTTTTTATTATTATAAATTGGAATTTTCCGTCATACATAATCCTTGTCCAAAAATTCAGTCCAAAACATTAACCAATATATCGTAATTTCATAGACAAAAACTTAATAAGTAGTACATATAGATATCATCTCTAGAGCTACAAATGTATTCTTGCATTTTATCAAATATAAATTCTCTCAATAATATTTCTGACATATCTACATTGCAATATTATCTTATAAAAGAATTCCATTCACTATTGCAATTATATTGAACCCAGTTTTTAAATGGTTGGCTCGCGAGTAGTTAGGGATTTTTGAAAACCAATTTTGAAAAAGTTCATTGTCTAAACTTATACACAAATTTAATCATCATTTTTTTCTATCGTTCTTTAATAGTAACTCGAGATTTACATCTATATTTTTCACTGAGGATACTTTCCCTTTGGCGCTAGCCTTCATGTAATAACATTATAAACCTAAGTAAAGAATTAGTAGTGAACTGTTTTCACTATTTTCTGCTGTTTCGACTACTAAGTTATAGTTCTTTAAATACAATTAACTAATTGCAATTTTAACATAGAGATCGCTTTCGATCTCAGTATGTCAGATTACATACATATACTGATTTTGGTCCTATTCCTACTAAAAAAGTTTATTATAATTACTTAACTACAATTAACTAATTGTGATTACAAAATAGACATTATATTTGGAATCAGTATGTCCAATTCCTATTATGTACATGCCTCATATGTACGTGCTATGTATACATGGCTTATCTGTCCCCCATACCCCCGGGGGATGACCCCATCTTCGAACCTGTCCGAGCTAAATTCCTTATAGTTTTCATTTAAACGTGGATACTACTGGACGGACGGCCGGCGGACAACGCCAAATTAATATTATTATTGATTCTTTATTTATTACAATTGTATAAACTGATACACTTAGATAATAGCCTGCATCCAACCTACATCCCTCGTCAATAGAGGAACTGGCTCAGGAAGCATCCACTATTTAGTCAAGTATATCCATAGTTCCTAATTAGAGTTCCTAGAGCTCCCTCCGCATTCAGGTAAAAGTTTTTGTGACCCTTGAAACGTGAGCTTAGCTAAAAAGATATGTGATGATACTTTTTTTTAAATAATTTATTGAAAAGCAATACATATTTCCACGCATTAAAACATTTAAAATATTGGATTTTCCCTTAACATTAAAATAATGTATGTGTGTTGTTCAACTATAGGCACAAATTTACAGGGTCGCGGGCAGATCCCGGACAACCTTTACCGGTAAACCTTTCCCGGTCAACATATCCCGGTCAACATATCCCGGTGTGGACACTTCCCGGTGTGGAAAGTTCCCGGTATGGACAGTTCCCGGTGTGGACAGTTCCCGGTGTGGACAGTTCCCGGTATGGACAGTTCCCGGTGTGGACAGTTCCCGGTGTGGACAGTTCCCGGTGTGGACACTTCCCGGTGTAACCTTTACCGGACGGTCATTTCACCGGTTATCCCGGGTTTTCACATCACGATTTCACAAGTCATCAGCGAGAGAGCATCACTCTCGTACTCTGGAAAGGGTCATAGGGCAAAATGCCCAGTCATGAATAATAAAAATCTTAATAAAAAAATCTTAAATACCAAAACAAACTTAACTAAAGTCATATAGTAATATACATACATACATATATAAAACATGAAGATCCACACTTACTTGAGTAGTTTCTTGTGGAAAATACTGTTAATACTCGATAGTTTTTTTTCAAGATATTTTTCTGTAATGCAGCATTTGCGTCGTCTTGCATATTGAGTTTCTACATAAGCATAAGTGTGGGTCTTCATATATTTTATATATGTATGTATGCATATTACTATATGACTTTAGTTAAGTTTGTTTTGGTATTTAAGATTTTTATTATTCGTGACTGGGCATTTTGCCCTATGACACTTTCCGGAGTACAAGAGTGATGCTATCTTGCTGATGACTTGTGAAATCGTGATGTGAAAACCCGGGATAACCGGGTGATGACCGTCCGGTAAAGGTTACACCGGGAAGTGTCCACACCGGGAACTGTCCACACCGGGAAAGCATTACACCGGGAAGTGTCCACATCGGGAACTGTCCACACCGGGAAGTG
>JAHZNC010000005.1:0-21871 GCA_027744095.1 Zhuqinia jingwanae
CCATACCTCCGGGGGATAACCCCATGACCCCATCTTCGAACTCGACCGAGCTACTGACCTTAGCTATCGATTACCGAAAACAGAATTCCAAAATTCCTTTTAGTTTTCGAGTTATCGTGGGCACGGACGGCCGGCCGGCAGACAACGCCAAAATATAATGTACTTCTTTCGAAGTCCATAATAAAAGCCAATAGGTGGGAACACGTGGGAAAAGTGTGCTGGTTGGAAAAATACACAGAGCACACAGCAAAAAGAGCGTAAATATTTTACTGTCCTGCCTGTCTACTGGTACTGGTTGCCGATGCCATGCCACATTTGAGATATTGTTTTTGAGTTGTTATTGAACATATTTTGAGTTGATACTGGTTTAACTGGTTAATGGTAAAACAACGGGTAACTAATTTTTCTCTTCAATTATTGCAAATTGCAATAATCAAACATCTTGTCCTCAAAAAAACAGGATCCTCTGCTTGCGTATTTTTATAAAATTGCAACTAGAACTTTCGTGTCAATTACGCTATTAGTATCTATAAATTATCACTGATGATTCATCAGTTGGCGTGGTAACATAAAAAGTTCAGTGGTAGACACATATTGCATTGCCCACACTACACAAGGGTTTCTTCCAGATTTCAGTAGGTTCCCATTTCGCTGAAATGAAGAAAGGATTAAAAGGCAAAGGAAACAAGAGAGATATGCTGGAGGAAAAGTACGAGGAAGAGGACGCAGCTACTGGGGGAAGCAGTGACGATGAGATGCCAGATGTGGTTTCAAATGCGACTATGAAATCCAGTCATGAGCTCGTCCTCAAACAACTGGAGCACTTAAAGCAACAGCTTCGCCACACGCAAAAGGCCAAGAGGCGACACAAACAAGAAATGTTCATTTCCCAGAAAAAGGTAAGTCCAGTTACTTTACAAACTTTACTCGTTTAACACACAACTATATCTTTTTTATTTTGAGCTAATGAACATAATTAAAATCTAGACGAAATTGCTGGATTCGAAAAGGGAAGAAGAAGCTCAAGACAAGTCGGCAGAGGTGGACGCCATCAATATGGTCGTCGATGAGTCCTCAGCTTCCGCACCACGCAAGCCAACAAAGAAAGTGTACTCATCACTCAACATTACAGTTGAACCATTGACCAAAGTTGTAGACACTAGGGCGTCTTCAGCCTTCCACTTCAAGGCCCGCAGACTTGCCAAGGTTCCAAGGGAAAGTGTCCAAACAGCTGTTCTTTCCTACCACAAAAAGTTGCGAACGAGAAAGTGACAAAAATGCAGAATGGATCAATTATGTATTATGCTATAGTGTTTCCTTTTTATATATTCAAATGATTTATTTTTGCTTGGGCTAAATAAACAAGTTTAAAAAACTATTCAAGTGTGACGGATATGAGTATTTTGAACAAATGCACGAACTTCCGCCCCTTCCAAGGCTTATCTTATCACAGTACAGTATCTTATTAGTATTATATATTAAAGCCAGAAGAAATTGCATATAGTTAGGTTTGCATTCATTGACAAAATAAAAATGCAATTTGATATGAGGCGTACGGAAAGTACCAGTCTTTGTCTTTTTTTTGGTTCCTAAATTAAAATTCATCTAGAATTATAGTTTACAATTGAGATAGACTGGAGGATCTGGAATTTGCCATGTTCCTGTTGCTGGCAAAATTGGGGGTTGTGTTGTTGGTGGTGCCAAGTACCTTGTGCACCGTTTCCAAAAGTGAGATCAAACGGGATACTTGAGGTTCCTCTCCACCACTCTTGGAGGTTTGCTCTATTTTTCGGATGCGTTCCAATGCCTTGGCGATACTTTCTCCACAGTAGCATTTCTTGGCGTGGAGCCGACCTTTCTCGTAATTTGCTATCAACGCCCACAAGCTAACACTTGCATGCTCCATTTGTTCTAGGTCGGTGCTTACCAGCAGCTTATTCGACAAGGATGGTATAAACAGGTCTACGTCCAATAACATCAACCCAACATTAATCAACATTAACATATGCATATGGCTATTATTTTGTTTGCCGCGCTTACTTTCCGAGAGAAGCCGTCCTCTATTGGATGGCTGGAAACACAGATTTCTCAACACTTTCAAAGCTAAGGTTGATGAAGGTGGTGTGTCTGTTTCCACCAACTGAACCAATATTTCCAATCCCTCAGGAATCTAAAATTGAATAACAACATCGCTTAGAAGTTGCAAGTTTTGAGTTGTTGGTTGTTTTATGTGCTGGTAAGTACCTTTGCTATGCATGTTTGAAGGTCAGAGTGGGCCGTAGCATGTACTAGAAAGTCCAAGTACTTCACTTTCACAGCATTTTGCTTATTGCCCCATTTTTTGGTCTCTTGCCAATGTAGTTTCCTTATAAATAAAATCACTGGACTCTGTATTGGATGTTGTGAAGGATATTCATGTCTTGCAAATAATTGTTTAGTAGCGAGAAGGAAAGGAACATTAATCTATATGTACAATGTAGGTATGCATGCATAATATGTGTATCAACCTTGAGTAGTATATTGCGACATTCCTGGACAAAGCATATATTTTTCTCGAGTTCAAAAATTATTTCAATTGTCTTCAAGTTTGGGTTATTCTCCACAGCACTAAGCTCCTTCTCTAAAATTCCTATCAATCAGCAAAAACCCAACGTGTAAAATAATTCACAAAGATGGATGGATACCTATATACATTTACCATATACATATTTCTCTGTGCACAACGAATTGGTAATTAATAAATTACTATTCTTCTTACCTAAAATCTCCATAAATATACTTTGTTGGGTAGGCACTCTTCTTGGCCCCACACCGACCACATTCGACGTCATAGTTAACGCCAAAGCCCCTAAAGGTGCCAAAAGACGTAATTAGGTAATTGGTCGGGCACGACAAGAACGGTAATTATTGAGTGACTATCAAGTAGAAAGAATTAATGTCTACCTTCGGGAAACTCCTCGGTATAATTGAGCAGGGACTCAATGTAGGCATGGAGGAGAGCGGAATCAGGAAGGTGTGTCCACCATGCGAATATCTTGTGAAGGATATCCGGGAAATTGTTGGCAAGAGCCAACCTTTTGGCGTCAGCACTCACATAGAACAGAGCCGAAAGTAGCTCCATCAAACAAATAGTCTCTGTATGTAGAACATTCGTCGCCTGCTGTTAAACGACAGTTCACAGCCACAATATTTTAAAATGATTATTATGATATTAATATGCTTGAGCTCAATTTGGTTTAGATAATGAGCGTGATGAATTGTTAGGTTTACCTTCTTGCCACTTAATGATGACCCTTTAGTTTCAAAATATTTACAGCCAAAATTGTGCAACTTTTGAACACTAAATCTGACAATGTCATTTTCCTCAACTGCGTACTTGACGGAAGATGTGGAGAGACTAAAGAGTGCTGATAAGCATTTCATCGCTGATATTCTTTCCCCGCTATCCACTGAATTTTTCGAAATATTGATGAGATCTTGGCAAATTACCTGTCCATATGTTAAGCCATTTTTCCACATCCTACAAAGGAAAGGGTGCGCAGCTGGGGGTTCCTGCGATGATGACGATGTATCCGAGTGCTCCCCCACAACTACAACACCCTCCTCCTCCGACTGAGGCTGCTTACTACTAATATTATTATTATTTGTTCTATGGGAGAGGACGCTCAAGAAGCCATTTGTAAAGCTTAGGGCCGCCTGTCTACTCACAACTGGAGTGGTTACTTTCAACCAGGCAGTGAGTCTGGCAAATAGGACTTGCTGATGGCTCCATGCTACCCTTTCTAAATCTTCGAAATTATTTCCAGCATCACAGCAGAGTATGGTGCTCAAGTTGAGTATGTTGCCGCACAGGGCATTTAGTGCGCTTTCCGCCTTCTCTTGCTTGACGCCTGCAGGGCCTGGTCTCTCCACGTCCAGCAAATCAAACATAACAGAAAGGCAACGTTTCTCTCCAATCAAAATTATTGATATTGTTCTATCCAATTTGGATAAGTTGATTAGAGCTTCCAATACAGTTGATAATGCACAGCAGCAATCTAGCCAAACTATTCCATCGGTTTCACTTTTTAATGGATTGCGGAGGATAATTCTAAGATAATAAGAGAAACAATAAAGTCAAAGCAACCACACATACTTTAACGAATAAGAATAACGAAACTTTATGAATGAACTATGTCAAGTTTTAGAAGCTTACCTAAACATCATTTGAGATATTCCACTACTCATCACTTGCTGTAAAGCACTTTGACGATCATTCATTTCCACAAGTGATTTGATGAAAATTATTAAAATATTGGAGAGAACGGCGAGGACTCTAGGTGTCACACACAAAATCCCCTCAGCATTTGTTCCAATTGCGTCTTCCGAACCTTTGTCTGCCCCACCCGGAGATGCCTTTGCTGTTTTAAGCACTTGTGACAGTCGCTGATTCCAAAAGACACGAGATGACATTCGGCTAAAATCGACAAGAACGGTGAAACCTTGATGTAGTCGCTTACAAAAGTCAAGTTTGTTGGGCTTCTCCTCCTCTCCATCGGTTAAAATGTTTAACACTACATTTCCAGCTCTAAACTTTATGCACGCACCATTTTTCGAATCCACGAATGCACTGAAAAAATGCGCAGAAAAGAAAAAAAATGATGAGTAATATTCTATGATGATGGCAATTAAATTACCTGCATTAACATTTTGTGATGCACATACCTGTACGAAATTTCCAAGAGAGACAACAGCGAATCCTTGAATGAGGAGTCGCTGAAAACAATTTTGGTATCCGGGTTGGATGTGAGAATTTCTGAAAGCTACAATTTTGATAAAAATTTGATAATTTGAGCAAGAGACCGGGACTGGGTGGTGATTGGGTAACTATTATCGAGAATATCCATGTTGGACTTGTCCTTACCTGAAATGCCTGACATTTTACACGAGAATCTGGTGACATTTGAAAAATATGAAAAACCCGTCCACATCTCTCTATCCAGTCGCCTTTGAATTTTTTGTAGTTGCCCTCCTTCATTACGGGAATTAACAAATGGACCAAACAAAGACTGAGATGATAAAGGCAGGAAGAATTCTTATAACCGTCAAAAAGGCTGCCATTCGCTTCCAAAACAGTGACAGCATCGGTGATCCTGTGTATCATGGCCACACAGAGGATTGCATTCTCTTTAATTCTTGCTTGCACACTCCGATCTGAGCTGAGCGAAGCCAGCTCTTTTGCAATTTCACTGAGCAACGCTGTTCCACCAAAGAAATCAAATTAGAATTACACAGGGATTTTTATTGAAAAACAAAACGCACGAAGAGGTGTCTTACCAAAATTGGAGTAGGAGGTCTGTTCCAAGCCGTGTAAAATAGCCGCGTAAATGTGGAAAATTTCCCATTTGACGGGATGGGAGATGAGGGTGGTGCCATGTTTCAGTACCGCTTGATAGAAGTTGAGCAAGGAGCAGAGTAAGTCAGGTAGCGCGGTTCCACCATACGCCATTTCCCTTTTCATGGCAGCATCGCCGACAAGTTTGAGTGTAGTACAGCTTTTCTCACAGCACAGGGGTGTTATCCACTTGAAAATGCTCGCACTGTGCACATTTTGAAGAATGAAAGTGAACAAATCCAAGACGCGGCCCAGAAGCTGTTCATCCCCCTCAGTTGTGGGCTCAACACAGAGGAACCTGTAAAATGTGTCCCTCCAGGGGGCATCCTGCATCACATACGCTAGGCAATCTTTGTCCAGTCTCATGTTTAAACCAACAGGTACAAGCACGTTCCCTAGAGACTCCACGCAGTCCAAAACTTGCTCGTGACTGCTTGCATTTTGGATTGTGTACAGAAGCTTGAGGATCTTGTTTTTAGGCGGATGATTCTCCGGGGTCTCTCCGTCCTCCCGTTGCTGATGATCCGACATTATTCCCGCCGAAGGATCAAACATACTTGCAAACTGAATAAAATGCTTAAAAATCTCTGGCCAACCATTTCGGATGGTGGGCGCGTAGGATAAGCTACGGAGCATACTTCTCACATCCTTCGACACGATAAAAGTTTCATTGTGGATTTTCATCGCATGGAGTATAGACGAGGTGACGAGACAAAGGCCAACTGTCGTCCCATAGTCATTCCGTCTTTCCCAAATGTGGGCGAGTTCCATGAGTACCCCTTGCATGCTCAAGGTGAGTCCCTTGGAGTCCACCGGGAAAAGGCTCACTAGTTTGAGCATGGTGAATGCAAAGCTATCAAAAACTGGCCATAGATGAAGCTCATAAGATGTGTAGAGCAAGGCCCTGGATAAGCTTTTGAAAAGTTGCACAAAATTTTCAATGAGAGCATCTGTGGTCGCTGTGCTGGTGGAGGATGAGGACGCTTTTGGCGTCCCTCTCGAGGAATATGACATTCCGTCATAATCATAGTAAAGCCCGCTGGGTTTCTGGTGGTGGTCCATGGCACTTGTAGTAGGAACCTCATATTGTTCGCTCCAATTTAGCTGCATCAAACGAAACCTGAGCTGATTGGATATTTTGATTAACGTCTGCAGAGCAATATAGGCTATTCGACGATCTGTCCACCTGCTTACAGTGACTTGGGCGAGGGCTTGAAGGAGAGACGTCTCTTGAATAAAAAACTCTGATGGATAATCCATGGTCAGGGTGTCCCGCACAAAAGTGACTGTCATCAGCACAAGGGACTCGTTGGTCGCCGACAGTGAGTCCACCGTGGAGTGCACCACTCTCTTATCCGTTCCATTTAGATGGGCGGAAGGCACAAAAAATGGAATGCTCGCAAGCCACCCATCTTCAGTCCCCACTGCAACATTGGCTCCCCTTGGAAAAGTGGACTCTGGAGTGTTCCTACTGGAAGCACTCTCTGGTTGTGCATCCTGCACTCCTGCAACCCTTGGTGGGGATCTGTGGTGGTCCTCTAGGTAGGACATGCCACTAGTAGTGTAACTGTACGTTTTGTTCCGACTACTATTGTACATTTCTCCAGAGGGTCTCGACGACGAAGTGAACACTGGACACGTCTTGTTATCAAACCACTGTGTTGGAGAGCCTTGATAGCTCAATTCGTATTGACCCACGACAATTGAATTGACTATGGCATCCAGCTCATATTTCTTATCCGCAGACAGGTATGGTTGTAATTTGACAAGTAAATTGTCCACGTTTCCTTGTCGAAGTAGATCCCTGAATTCTTTGTGCTATCCAACACGAATATTAAGACAAAAGAGGAACACGGTATGAGAAATGTGAAGATTGCAAAGTTTGAATGGAATAATACGTAATATTGCAAGATTGGAAATTACAGTGGAAAGGGTAAACAACAAATGGACTACCAACTCGACTCCTTCCACTTGTTCTAAGCTAATTCCATTATCGTCGTTGTTATTATTTCCATTCTCGGCACTTGATTCCGACTGTTGAGCTTGTTGTTGGAGTGGACATAACCAGCGTCTGCAACGGTCCAGCAAGTCGACACGCTCTTTTAAGCTGTCTGAAGACACTATCCCGCATTCCAGTTTGCGTAAAATACATTTCACCGCTCGAACTCTCACATCAAGCAAATCATGGTCTGAACAAGAAATGAACAAAACAATAAAATATAATACAAGAGGGGCGCGGTGATAGGCAATAAAAAAAGGTTGTACTACCAAGAACAAAAACTTTGTACATCTGTTGATGTATAGTACACTTAGAAACTCCCTATTTAGTTTCATACACAAGCAAACATGACTAAAACTTTTAATAATGATAATAATAATATTGGTGTTGGGTTGGGGTGGCCAGCATGCATACAATGGGATGGAAATGATATTTTTATAGACTAATCATATGTTTCTCTAGCTGTTTAATGTAGGTATTAATGCTCACCCAGGTTGGCTATAAGCTCATTGATTCCATTGTTTGATGGGTTTGTATCACGACGACGTTGTGAAACAGCCATTTGTGTGTGGAGATTAGCAGCACTTTTTGTTCCGCTCCGGCTATCTTCTTTCGGTGTAGGTTCCATCAGGATGATTAAACTGAAAGTTCAATAGAGACACAAAGTGTTCCCTAATATTGGACGAGAAAGGTATGGGTAAAAAGGAGAACAAAAATATCTATCATCAAAAATCAACTACATAAGTGACTCAAATTGCTCTCTCTCTCTCTCCTCGCTCTAGCACCGAGATAGATTCCAATATAATAATATGTACTCTTGTACTCACCCCAATCAAATCACACACTCCGACTAGGTATCCCGCCGTACCAGTGACGGCGAAAATGGCAAAAGGCACTGGACACCAATCTACCAGTCACAGCATAGCTCGGTTTTTTTTTGTCGCCTCCAAGAACTTGTCTACTTTGAGTAATATTCCAATGCGATGACAGGTACACGAAAAATAACACGAAATTAAAGTTTTGTTGGTGTTATTGTGAGTAGGGGAGCCCTCTACGATCTTGGAATGACACAACGGCGATCAATCAAAGGGTAAGCATATTAGAATTGGGTATTGGTCACTGGCCTCTAGAAATATTGATCAAACAAGACAAGTGCAATTTATTTACAATGCCTACTTACTACTACCATTTTCATTTTCTGTTCTATTATTACCTTTACTTATGTAGGGAACAAGCATCACAGCAAGACACTCACATATCATTCTGGGCCATGGTAATAACTTTAAAAAAATAACTTTCAAATAAAACTAAATAGATAATTTTAAACTGAGCTTTGTTCTTTTTAATTTTGTTTTTAGGGGAAGCGGACTTGATGATCATCAATAACTTTTTTTTAAGAGAAACGCTCTTGGAAACGTACAGAACATTCGTTCGGAAGCAATAAAAATAAAACCAGGCTAATTAATGAATAAAATCCGATGCTCAAGACAAATTGCTTGCAAAATATGACATGACTGACATGTGTTCAGTTTCCAGATTTTGTTTGTTTGTGATATTGCATCTCTTTGTATAATATGTATGCAAACTTTGCATTGCAAAGCCAAGTATTTACAAAGTAAAACTGCTTTTTTGTACAAACAGAAAAATCTACGACGACAGTAATCCCGCGTCAGCTGTTCAAAAAACAGACTTTGTTATTTTTCTTTATTGTTAACAAGGTAGGCAAGCAACGATCCAAACTTTGGATTCCAAAGTATGTAACATTGGGAAAGTATTACGATTTACGTTGCAGTAGTTGGTAAATTGGTAGCGAGATTTTTTCCAGTATATAGCTCATAGATTGGATGTAGGCAAATTACAGTAGTATTTAAATTAAATTAATACTATTAATATGCGGTGGGTGGGTGTAGGGCTGCCCTACTACATACTAAGACTCGTGTATTGAATGTTTATATATTTTTTATTTATTTTTTGAATAGATTGAGTGAGTTGATGAGATTTTCTATATGCAGTCAAAAAATTAAACATTTATAAAATTATAAGGCTTAAAAATAAAGTTGGCATCATTTTATACGGAATAAACGAAATGGAGATAAGTTGAATCGCGTCGATGGTGCTTTGCCCTCCAGCAGTATGTCAAAGTTTGTTTGCTTGAGGATTGAAGTTGCTTAATTCTTGAAGAGAGAGAAAGGGCAATGAATTTGTTGGCCCTTTCGAAATGCCAAAGGAAGAAATGTTTTGTTGCTTTGCAATCTAATCCACCCAGCATGTGCGTGCATATGATCATGTTATCATGTACCATCTGCATTTACCACCACCGTCCATAATGATCCTATTTCATAATGGCGGAATCACTCCAGCAACCATCAACCGTCACTCCAGCAACCTACACCATTTTCATCAACCGTCACCCCAGCAACCGTCAACCGTCACTCCATCAACCATCAACGGTCACCCCAGCAACCGTCACTCTGGCAACATCTAAAATATGTACTTGTATTTCTTGTATTCATAAAATGCATCAAATTCATTAATTATATGCATTTATGAATGAATTTTAAGTGGTTGCTGGGGTGACGGTTGCCAAAGTGACGGTTACACACTGGCCACTTAAAATTCATTCATAAATGCATAAAATTAATGAATTTGATGCATTTTATGAATACAAGAAATACAAGTACATATTTTAGATATTGTAATGCATTTCGTTTATATTTTACGGATACATATTTCGTTTTCCAGAGTAACGGTTGCTGGGGTGACGGTTGAAAAATTAATGAATTTGATGCATTTTATGAATACAAGAAATACATGTACATATTGTAGATATTGTAATGCATTTCGTTTATATTTTACGGATACATATTTCGTTTTCCAGAGTAATGGTTGCTGGGGTGACGGTTGATGGTTGTGAGAGTGACCGTTGTTGGGGTGACGATTGATAGACGGTTACTGACGGTGGCTGGAGTCAGGGTTGATGGGCGGTTGCCAGAGTGATGGTTGATGAAAATGGTATAGGTTGCTGGAGAGTAGGTTGCCGGTTGCTGGCTCGTTTCTGCCTAGTGCCCACCAGCCTAGTGCTTGCTTATTAGTGCTTAGCAAGTGTCAGCTGTTTTGGGTTTTGTTTTTGTTGGTCTGTCAAACATTTTAAATGATTATTTGAAAGAATAGAGCAAAATCTTCAAAAGTAATCATGGACGAGTCCAATCTTTTACGTCATCGAAGGATGTGTCTGTTGTGCCTCCAACCTTGTTCATTTTCTCAAAAAAATGAAACTAACTCTTCTTGCCTGTTACTGGAAGGCGCAGCTACACTAGGTAGTGGACAATAATTCGCAATTAAATGTCAACCTCCAACAACTGTTTATACTGAGGAGGATTTTAAATGTGCCTGCAACGTGGTGTGAGAGTACGTTGAAAAGATTCGCCCAAGGAGATGAAGATGATGATGAAGAGGAGACTCGCCAAATAAGTGGGATCAGAGATGATGATGGTGGTAGGAATTTAGAACGTTGGTTTCATGTTTGCAAAGATTGCACGGAAACTGTTGTGAAGCAAGCATTGGAAATTCACCGGAAAATCATGGTGTTGGAAGGAAGGCTAAGGGAGTTGCAGGCAAGGGTCAAGGAAAGGCTAGGTAATGAGTTGAACGTTAGCAGAAGGGGAGGGAACAAGTGGGATTGGGTTGAGGAGGAAATTTATGGCATGCTCTTTCCAGGTACTATTTAAAGTAAAATATTGTGAATTATGTGCATTGAATATTCAATGGCGACTTTTGTTGTAAAAAAAATGTTTGTTTCATGATTAAGGGAAATTTACCACCAGTGGAGATGAGATTGGAGGGGATTTAACAAATTTTGAAGTCAAAATCGATCCTGATGAAAACTTACCAGATGAAAGCTGTTCTAATTTACATGTATCTTTGGTTAACGAAAATGTTTCGAGGTTGGATGGGGACATGCAAGGGGATTTTAGTTCCCATTCAAGAGATGCGCTTAATAAAGAGCTTAAAAAGCGAGGTCGTGGTCGACCCCCAAAAATGAAAGTTCACTCTATGATTGTCGCCGTGGAAGAGAAATTTCCCAAGCAAGTTCAAACTGTGGACATGGAGGAAACCTGCTCTAATTTCTCAGAAACACTGAATACAGAAGATCACTTAATGTTGGATGAAGATATAGGCGAGAACTATAATTCCTATTCTGACAGTGACAAATCATATTGTCCCCGAACCACCGCAACTAGAAAAACAATAAAAAAGCGAGGCCCGGGTCGACCTCCAAAAGGAAAAGATCTCCCAAGAAAATGCATCAAAGAAGAGGAATCTACAAATGCAGCTCAAACTACAGGAATTCCAAAAGGAAAGCGAGGTCGACCCAAATTAGCCCATAAACGTTTGTCGAAAACATTTGACCCTGTTAACCTGCAGAAAACTTGCTCTAGTTCTGATTCTATCATTTCCAGTACCTCACGACAAACAACTGTGCTTGAGGAAACGTTCAAAAATGGTGGTCCAGGTCGACCCCCTAAAGGAAAAGGTCGTCCAAGAAAATTCGTGGTGGAAGAGAAATGTGTCAAGAAAACTCAAATTGATGAGTGTGAAATTCGTGAAATTGAAATGGATTCATCAGATTTCGAAGAAAAAAACGATTATGTGGGGATTGGAGGAAACATGCTCTAGTTTCTCAGGTACAGAAATGTTGGACGAGGACTCCGAGGAGGATTCTTATTCTGACAGAGACGACTTGTATACTCCGGGAAAAGTTGTTACATTGAAGAATAAAAGGCGAGGTCGACCCCCAATAAGAAGAGGTCGCCTAAGCAAACTGATCGTGGATGAACCATCTCCAAATACAGCTGAAGCTACAGAAATTCCAAAAAGAAAACGAGGACGACCGAAATTGGGCAATACATCTTTGCCATCAAAAGTGAATAACAAGGGCTTAATCAACCGAAAAAATTGGCGTCATTGTTCGTTGTGTCCTGCAAAATATGTAATTCCGGAAGTTCTTGCAGCTCACGTTTCAGCTCACAAAATCAGCAAAGAATTTACCTGCCCAAAGTGTTCTTTTCCCGCTCTCTCCTCTACTGAATTGGAACTACACACCCAGAAGAGACACCAGAAAACTATTGGAAGTAGTTCGAATTTCATTGTAAAACGCAATTGCCATCTGTGCTCATTTGTAGGACCCTCAAGGAAATTAAAGTTGCACATGTTGGAACATCATCCCGCGGCCATTTCCATCGGTGAGTCAACATCCCCCCTTATGTGTTCCATTTGCTCAAAATTATGTGTCAACCTCAGAACCCTTGTGATACATCAAAGGAGAATCCATCCCGAACAATTTGGGGACAAACAGGAAGCAGTTGAGTGCGAACAATGTGGGCGCCTCTTTCCCAGCCGTGTTCATCTCCAATATCACATTCAAAGTACGCACTTGAGAGTGGTCACTATGATTTGCGACACTTGTGGCAAAGGATTCAAATACATTCGTCATTTGAAAATACATAAATTGTCCCACGAGGATAATAGAAAGCGAGAGATCGTGTGTTCCCATTGTGGATTGGACTTTCACCATGTCACTAGCCTTCAAAATCACTTAAAAACTGTACATAGTAATTTCGAGGGAGAAACTGACAACAGCCCCAACTGTAAACTGTTTCAAAAATTTGATGTAAACTCTGCCCCTTCGACTCTCCATGGGAAAGAAATTCCTTGCAAATATTGCGACTTCAAGTCACCTTTCAAAGCCATTCACCTCCGACATTTGGAGACTCACAAGGCGGAATTGGGACATAAGTGTGATATTTGTGGCAAGTGTTACACAAATGATCAGGGGCTGAGGAGGCACTTGCGGCTTAATCATCCGGCGGATGATAGTGGTCGCACCAAGTGCCCTCTATGCTTGAAGGAATTCCCATCCGAGGAGTATATGAAGCACCATTTAAAAAATTATTGTAAAATGAAAAGCCTTTCTACCACAGCAACACCCACCACAAACGTATCCACTTCTTCCACGGCAGTGACGGAAGTAATGACAAAAAATAATCAATGTGGGATTGAGAAGTTAGCTAACATTTACTAATAATTTAAATTAAATTGGATTATTTTTTAAAAATTAATCACGTTTATTTATAGTGCAAATGTCCTGCAGAACAGTGAACAGAAGATGCATCTATAAAAAATTAAAAATGTCAACAACATTATGGACATATATGCAAGGCGTACAGAGTGCAGGACCTGTACTACAGGTATATCTGTAAATTACGGACTCTGTTGAAAGTTTCCACCGCCGATGGTGTGGGTGAAGTTATGACGGCAAATGATTCAAATATGGATGGACAAATTAATTTAAATATTATGTGCTTTAATTAGTTTGTTTGTGACTTATTGTAAGTAAAAAATATTGTTACATTTTTATCAGATTGCATTATATTAAATTGAAAGTTTAATTTGTTTAATGAAGTGTTTTAATTTAAGCTGGCCATTTTATTTTTTCATGCGTAAACTTAATGACTCATAAATGCATTACATATGCAATGATCTTAATGTTTATACTAAAGAAATTGATGAATGATGATGAGCCATGAAAATCTCTTTATACATACACATATGTATTGTATTGTATTGCCAAATTTATTCAATGTTCAAATTAATATCGTTACATTAATTCAAAGCATATAGGAAAACAAATTTCATGACGTAAGAATAAAATCTCACGTGTTTACATGAAAATGTACCTTTAGCAAGTAAAAAAATGGTGGGGTAAATATGTGTGTACAATTAATAACAATTAGTAACATTTTAGATATGCACTTTTAAACATCATGTTGTCGTCCATTTCCAACCTACACCCTTCGTGAATAGAAGAGCTGGCTTCGGGGTTTCCACGAGATTAGGAATCATAAAATTTTTTAAATGTAATTCAATAAACCATTATTCGTCCTTTTGTCAAGAATCCATTTCCGGACATTAGAATCAAAATTTATTTTCCCCTTGATTTCTTTAATTTTAGGGGGCAAACTGTTCCTCGGTATTATTCCACGATGGGCACATAGCATGATCTATATGATATATGATCTTTGCGACATCGTTTTGCTGCACTTGAATTAGTTTGTAAAGTATTATCCATGAATTGTTTTACCCAGAATGCTTTCAGTTTTAACAGGCAGCTTTAATGATCTTTGCGACATCGTTTTCAATGAAAAATCAAATTATCAAATATAATATATAAAAAATCATTTTTTCAAAATAAAAATTTATTGCTGCACTTGAATTAGTTTGTAAATTTGTATTATCCATGAATTGTTTTACCCAGAATGCTTTCAGTTTTAACAGGCAGCTTTTAACTTTAAGAGGATTTAACTTTTATTTTTTTTAAACAATTTATAAAGCTTTTAATATTAGCATATTCTTTAATCTTCTATATCTCATTGGACTGCAATAAGTAAATAGAAGAGGATGTACTAAAAGTGCGATTGGCCGCGGGGATTCTTTAAATCGCAAGTATAATATTCAAAGTTCAATCACATGTGTGCGTAAAAGAAAATTCACTCCTGCTGGATTAAGTTGTTGATGTAAGTAATTGTATTAATTTATTAATTATAATAGTATGCTACAGATAAATAATAAATAATGTAATCATCCAAGCATGATCTCTGCTTGGTAAATTCTTTCGAATAAATCATACTGCCATTAAATTCACATTATCAGTTTTAAGTTGTTTGGTCTAAGTTTGGGTTTTAAGTTTTTTTCAACTCCTTTATGAGTATAATATGTCACCGCTACAGATAATATGTGTATACCTATATCATGTTGAACAATTTTGTATGCATATATATATCACCCTACTTGCAGCATCATTAATTAAAAAATATTACACCACTCATATTAAATGTCTTTAAAAAGTTGAGAAACCATAAATCTTTTTTTTAAACATACAAAGAATAAAAGATGTTATTTTTTTACTTGTGATATGACAGGTTTTCAGGGGAATTTTAAATATTATCATATGCACATTTCTACATAACCTATAGCATAATAATATGTAATTTACAATGCAATTCATCATCATATTCATCCTAATCGAGTCATCATATTTTTTTCGTCAGCAATGCATGCAATTCATTTTTCCTGGTTAATATGATTAAGATTATATATGATGCTCAGCCAGCTTAATCAGTTGACTTGAGCATAAGCTGACATAAACTTTTTAAATTATAAAATTATACATAATATTCATTTTTGCTCATCTGTCCTCTGCCCATCAATCATCTTGAGTTCAGCAGATTTCATTTAGGTTTTTATTCTGGTCAGTTGGGGGCACCTCTCATATAGAGCTGCTCATTAGTATATTGGTTAGGACTGCCGCTTAATATACCTATATAGACATCATATGTGTATCCACAATCCACATACTATACGGCCATATCATTTAATTAAGTTGTGAGCTAACAAAACTAGTAAAATGATCTATTTAATTTAAAAAAAATCATATGGTTTGACAGTAAGCCTGTCTATGTGTTTCATCTTCATTTTCTTTTCTTTTTTCCTATCTTTTAATCTTTTGCATCACTAAACTTTACAGCAACTCCTGGGTTCCTGGAAAAAGAAAACTGTCCAGCAAGCACAAAACAAGCATGTAACATCAAAAGTTATCATCAAGGATGAAACTTCACGTTTACAAGAACATACTCACAATAATAGCTGATTAACATTATTTTTGTAGGACAACTACAGGACGTCAGGGAAAGTTAGACATTTTTTGTAATACACATTTGTAAATTACAAATTGTAATTAATTAATTAATCGTTATTTGTAGGATTTAGCCTATAAATCATGCACATTTGCGTAATTAATGACAATTTCGCATTTGTTTCTTAATCATTGACCAAGGAAAAGTAAATAAATTCTAAACAAAAAGACACCATTTTATTGCCAGCATAATCATTGATACAAATATAAGGTAAAAATGAATGGTAGATGTACATAGGTGAGTGGCGAGTGGTAGCTGTAAACTAACTGGGGTGAAGTGAGAATATAAGCGAATAAATTTTGATAAATATTGGATTTTAATTACACTTTAATTGCAATAAAATTTGGTTTTAAATACAGTTTAGTTGATAATTATTATAAGTTAACGACAATGATTTATAAATAGTATTTCTTGTGTAAAAATTGTGAAGAAAAAACAAGCAGATTTAAACATGTCTGCCCTGAAATGTTACATGTGCAGGATTTGTATGCTCTACTGGTTCGTTGTGATTGGATCTGTCAGTATTGCAGCAAAGTCTGAGGTAAGAATTAATAAGAATTAAGAATAATTAAATGAATGATATTCAGGTGAAATTTGCACATGCGTACGTCTGCAGATGGATGCATACCTTTTGACTTCTTAACTGATTTAAATACAAATTATATTAATTATAAATAGTTGAAGAACACCTCATCAATATCAATCAGTCGGAAACATCTGGCTGTCTGGTTTGATTACTCTGTGCGCTACTATGATCACGAGGCAGACAACGCGTATTCAAAAATTGACCTTCGTGTCATGATCAACGTGGTGTCCAAACGCTTCAGTAAAATTGCCATTGAAAGTGCCCCCGACCAATACAAATTACCTCCAGCAGGGGCGGACATCCACAGTAGGATATGGGTTCCCCAAGTGGTAGCAGAGTACAATAAGGATCATTACACGAACAACAGCTCCAAATCTTCTTCGCCCCATCAACCTATGGAAGTGGTTGTGTCATTTGACGTGGCAAAGATATCTTCACCAATATTCCGACAAGTGACCAGCTTTGACGTGGCTAAATACATGGCAGATACAGCAAACACCATATTTCCAGGCACAGTTAAAACTATGATGATGTACACTGGATTTTCCTTGTATTCCAATTATTTTTCAGTAAAGGATACCGTGCTTCAATTGAAGGAGGCTAAGGGAAAACTTAATGGGAAAGGAAATTCATCTTCCGCAAATTCGCAGCAGTCGAAGTCATCACAATTCAATTACGACCTTGCTGTTTTTCTAGACCTTAAAGACTGTGGGCATTTTAAAGGACCTCTTGGTCAAAAAGCAAAAGAATTTTTACCTCATGTAGACATTATTGTCACACTTCTTCGACCAAACTACCACCAAATGACATTCACCCCTGACATCATTCACAAAATGTTTACAACAAAGTTTGAAGACTGTGAAAGGAAATTGAAAGAGGAGAAACCCGGCATTCTAGTGATTCCCTCGGTGCTGTGGATGGCCAGAAAGCAGGGGGGTAGTGGTCCGCAAGGGATGGCCAAATGCTGGCAGATGATGAGTGACTGGGCGAAGAAGAAAAACACCGAGGTTATCATGTACGAAGCCTTTGATACTCCAAATGGACATTTGCTGTCGGATCAGGGTTGGTGGGGGTTGACGGATAAAGCGGAGCATGAAATTACGGAGAACCTGTTCGTCGAGAATATTCAAGGTTTCTAAAAAAATTTATTGAAAAATAAAAGGTATGTTAAAGAAACAATTCACAACGATGATTAAATTGAAATTAAGGTTTTAGCCAAGATAGCAGCTCTTTGATCCCCTGGCAAGAATCTGACGAGTCAGGAGACAGCGAAAATTCTGTAAAAACCAATCATCGAAACAACAACTTTCCTGCAGAAACACGTGCTTCACCACAAAATGCCTTGTACATTGTGTTAGTCTTATTGTCTGTGATTTGCACATTGTTGGTGGCAGTGGTTGTGGGGCTAGTTTACAGTTTTAGGTCCATGCTGGAATTAAGGCAAGAAGGAAACTATAGAAGAATAAATAATAACAGAATTCCTAATGGACATTTAGTTTCAAGAGGACGATGGCTAGAGAGGAATAGCACTCATCATCCCCGAAGGTTAAATGCGCAAGACGACGAAGTTGAAGATGAGGATGGTGGTAGTGGCTCTAATGGGGTTGCTATTAATAATGGGGACGGTTCCGTGTTGGAAATTAGGGACACCACGCCAATTATTGCGGTTTCGTACAAAAAGTAGACCGGTTAAGTGGTAATTATTGTATGCATACAATTGTGACTATGACTGATTTTTTTATTTAAAAAAAATAAATTGTGATTAAATTGTATACCTGAATGAAAAACCTGCGATTTATATATATATATACATATATGTACATATACTTAAATATTATAAAGAATAATTTAAACAAGGAACCAACTAATTATTAAAATAGACAAAATACTGTAGTTGCTATGCAATAAAAATTTACATGCAAGTTTTACATTTTGTAATGTACATTTAGTTGTTTGTAGTTGTTTTTGGTGACCAATCATGACCTTTGTTGGGCATTTTGATGTTTTTATTTATTGGAGGAAAATTGTATTTGTACTACGAAGATGTGCAACAGCGTAGTATTGACTTGCTCCTGGTGGTATCTGTGGGTGTACCCACACGACTAAGCCAAAACGACTTATCCAAATTACTTCAGGTAAATACAAGCCAAAACACAACGCATGCATGTGAACAATGTCGCATCCATTTCTTTTACCCAACGTTAATAGCAATATCCATACTGAAAATGTTCACGAATGAAGTCACTGGACCTGGAGATGCTCGGTGTGTACGTCCCTTGACAGCAGTAATTTTAATATAAAGTTATGCAACAAATTAATTAATTATGAAAATTTGCTAGTAGCACCACCTGCCGTGCACCCATACTGATAAACTTTCTTTTCGCTAATGAAAATGTGCAAATGTGTAAAGCAGTTTTTCAGTTGTATTATACTGTTATATGATATTAATTATGAATTATGTGGAGTATCTGTAATACAGATTCTGTGTGTATAAGTACATACATACGTATACATAAAGACGAAACCTTGTTTTGTGACCCACAAGTTTAGTTGCACTTGTTCAGAATATATAAATTTATATAAATATTTATTACATTTTGATGTTTCACTGCACTGCACTGGATAATAAATAAATTTATGCCTTCGTTTACTATTTATTTACGTGCATGTTACTGAACGGGTTCCTTTACTTCATCTTATTTACCTCTCTTTATGTTTGATTTCGATGCAGAAAAGACTGATACTGACGTATTAATTATTATAGTTATATTTAAGATGAGCTTTGTTTTCAATTTTATTTTACTTTTGTTCTTACCAAAAAATGCGAGAATTTATGTATGGATTACATGTATGCTTAAAGTTATACTGGACAATAAATAAATTATTTTTATGACTTCATTAATAGTTGCGTGTGCAATATACAAATACGCTTGTTATACTTACCTTCTCTTTACTTGGCGTGTTGTTTGCTTTTGACGCAGAAGTCGTCTTTATCATGTCATCATCATGTTCCCTACGTCTTTTGCCATCACCAACTTCTTCATCATCAACATCCTTCCTACTTAAAAAATTGCTAAAAATTTCACTACCACTACTTCCCATGACCCCGCTGGCACTACTGTGTTTATCAGAATCACATGTTCCCTGCGTCTTTTGCCATCACCAACTTCTTCATCATCAACATCCTTCCTACTTAAAAAATTGCTAAAAATTTCACTACCACTACTTCCCATGACCCCGCTGGCACTACTGTGTTTATCAGAATCACTAGAATCCGAGTCCGTAGCAGCACCCGGAACAACTGCAGATAACGCTGAAGATAAAGTATCGTTTTCGATAATACTGCTGCTAGTTGGCGCTGATAATGGGGTAGTCAAGTTGATGGAGCTGGTGGAGGTAAAAAAATTCTGTGGATTACTGGTCGGTGTTGGAAGAGAGGGTGGAGGTACATACAACCGCTTCTTTGTTTCTGAAATGTTTATAGGGAGTGGAGGGTGTGCTGGCGGTGAAATTGAATTTACTAAGGATGTTTCATTTTTCTTCATTACACCTTTCTTCAATTTTTCTAACGCGTATGTGGTGGATCTAAGCACACCCGCCGAAAAGATCCCTTGCACCGTTTGGAGTATGCTGGAGCCACGAACAACTTCCGAGATGGCTTTTCGTATGAAAAAGTTTAGATTGGGCAGATAGGAGAGGTCGGCTAGAACTTGCTCCACATCCACAAAGCGGGGGTCCTTGAAAGAAACTCGGACTAGACTGATCTGTATATGAAAAATAAAATTGACCATATCGACATAACTATTATTCGTACCAATAACTTATTACAGGAGCCAAATTAAACAAGCACTGTAGCAGAGGGGCTACATTTTGCCAAGTAAAATAGCTAGAAATTGTATTCTTTTCATGGAACAAAACAACATAAGATTATCCTAACCTGTATCGGAATCGGCAAAGCTATTAAATATTTATAGCGGGCGACCGGGCTAATATCTTGGGCAATAGAACCGTCAGAGGTGATCTATACATGTAAAATGTAAAGAATTAATAATTAACAGTAATTAATTAAACTTTTTTGAGTAATTAATAATAATTATTAACTACCGCTAGCGATGGGATCTCATTCAGAAGTGGTGTGTAAATTCTATCAAATTCCTTCATGAGTGGCATCACAATATTTTTTGTCTTGTCAGGGTTTTCAGCAAATCGCATTCTGGTATCTCCTTCAAAGATTCAAAAGATGTACACAGATATACATTTTACATTTCGATTAATTTGTACAAGTCGAAATTTAAAGATTAATTTACCTAAATAAGATATCTCAGCAATGTTATGAAACAATTCAAACTTATTCATGAAGCGACCTCGTTGCAACAAAGCTGTTCTTAAAGCAGTTTGCCTATTTTTTTTAATACTTTCGACTAGAGATGGATGCGAAGGAGGACAGAGGTCTACAACAGGTTTGTGTAGTCTTCCGGCTATATAAATATGTTTCCACTGTCGCAAATCAGTTTCCAGTGATTCTGTACTGATTACACCGTACTTCACCACCTGATATATGGGCAGAAAAACAGGAAAACTTAAAATTAGAGATTTGTGTTGATCACTTTGATTTGTAATAAAAGCGTACCTTTCCATCCACCTCACAGTACGGATTATAGTAAACCCCACAAGCCATTCTTTCCTGCATTTTTGAGATGAACTTTGCCCCAAAAAATCGTAAACTGGAGTAATGGTGGGGATTCATTTCTAAATTTGCAGTGTGCCAAGAAACTGGATCGTCGACGACAAACACCAAATCAGTCATCTAGAAAACGGCGGACATAAAGTATTACCAAATTAGTTATCAACTGAGTGACACAATCGACCATTAGTACAAACATTACGAAATGACATTTATACTCATGAATGACCATTTTCTAATGACTGTTTTACCTTCCCGGGTTGCTGATTCTTTTGGGCAAACACAGCGGATCCATAGGCAAACGCATAACAGTACTTTGCTGGAAACGCTTTCAGAAGCTCCTTCAAAATGCCGTCTGCAATAATGGCCATATCGTCTAATTCGAAAAATCCAAAACCAAATCATATTTGGGACAGTAAAGTGTACATTTATTTTCATTAGCACCAACCACATGATTAAACAACTACAACATATA
>JAHZNC010000006.1:0-10191 GCA_027744095.1 Zhuqinia jingwanae
TAATTAGAAAGTAAATCAAATTTCATGCTCATTTTCAAGGTAAAACCTTGAACCAGGTGTTTGCACAATTAATCAAAATCATTTTTGGCATTATGTTCATTTCATTTATAAACATAATATATTGTTCCGACGTATCCGTTCACACTCCACTTTGCAATTTATCACTAACACGTCTGCTAATCCTGTCGTCACCATTTTTTATCTTTAAGTCATGCAGTAATGTTTTCAGCATTTGTTCATTAATGACAATGAGTTGTAATGATATCAGTAGTCATCATGTTATCAATAATAATTACTTTGATGCTTTATTTTATTGTACAATAATGATTACAAAGCATATCACAGAAAAATGTTAAAATAAAATAAAAATCATGTAAACTTGTGTAAAGATTTTAAAAATGTACACCCATGGGTTTTTTTGTTAATTATATATACCACAAACATGTTGTTGACCTTCATATTTCGTCTCATTTGGCATTATTGTTTGGGTGCCTTTTCCGAATCCGAATCTTGAGACCAGCTACTTTCCAATATTCTCCTGTAATTTGTAGGGCTGTAAGGAATTTAGGATAGCCCAAAGGAGCAGTTCCAAACAGAGTCACATCCTCCCCATTTCCCAACAGTTCAATTGGCTTTTCTTTTGTTCCATTTTGGGTTGCATGGAAAATGCCATGGTAGGTTCCAGCAGAAAGTAAAATTTTACTTCCGGGTTGCACAGAGTAAAGGCATTAGATAGCTGCTCAGCAGTAGATACTAATATATCATTAGCTTGATTATAATGAAGTTGTTGACCTTCATATCTCGTCTCATTTGGCATTATTGTTTGGGTGCCTTTTTCCACTATATTTGTTCCCGTGACCACGCTGTGGTATTTCTCCTGGCAAGCATTATCTCCCAGCCGACCATTCACATTTTTATCCCCGTACATGCAAAAGCAGCTCTCAGTATTAATTATCTTACTTACGATTATTTTAAAATTCTTTGCTTCCTCCCCACGGAATCCATTGTATGTATTGTTAATGATGACATCAGATATTGTCAAATTTTCCCCACTCATTGTTATCCCGCATACGACAACATTTTCAACCGTTGTATCCCTCAACTCGATAATTGTTTCCGCTCAATGATACGCCCAGAGCAGTTCCATTTCCCCGAATCTTGAGACCAGCTACTTTCCAATATTCTCCTGTAATTTGTAGGACTGTAAGGAATGTAGGATAGCCCAAAGGAGCAGTTCCAAACAGAGTCACATCCTCCCCATTTCCCAACAGTTCAATTGGCTTTTCCTTTGTTCCATTTTGGGTTGCATGGAAAATGCCATGGTACGTTCCAGCAGAAAGTAAAATTTTACTTCCGGGTTGCACAGAGTCCAAGGCATTAGATAGCTGCTCAGCAGTAGATACTAATATATCATTAGCTTGATTATAATGAACCAAGCTGAGGAGAACAAAATAATATGTGATTATTGTCTTCATTTTGCGGACAACTACAGCGTACTACTGGCAAAAATTGTTTCAAGTTTGCCTATGAAACTATCATTTTTTATGGTTAAAAAAGGATTATTTTCAAAAAATATCCAATTTACTAATGAGTATATAATCGTCTGAAAAAATCTATTACACTTTTTACGCAATAAAACGAGACGAAGAGTTTCATTTCACTTCTTGATTTTAGTATCTTTAAATTTATTTATTTTACAACAAGTTTTCACGCAAAGGAATAATTAATGATAAACAGTTCCAAAAACATTGAAAATGCCTCTTACTACACTATTTGCCACGATTTGGGTTATGAGAAGACGCATTTGTAGAATTAATATCTCTAACCAACAAATTACTTATTATTCAATTTTAAAAAATTCCACTAATTATTTCCTACATGTTTGCGTGTGCTGAGGATGATTTCTACAACCACGACAGCAAATGCACAATGATGTGTATTTTCTGTTATAAATACGTACGTATACGTTATGCGTATATTTTTTGTAATCATATCTTCTTTATAATGCATAGCTACCCCACAAAATTAATTTACAATGATAAACATGATTTTAAAAAATTGTTAAAAGCTATACATCAACAAATTACCATCTACAAAAGTAGCATTGTTACAAGATTCTGAAAAACATAGATATACATGTTCATACGTGGGTGTCAAAGGTACAAGAAAAATGGCCTAGCCAATGCCAATCTTAAAAGTTGTAAAGGAACGAAAACACTTCAAAAATAATTTGTTTCTCATGACGCACAGCACCTGTCTTCATATTGGTCATAATGCAGTAAATATCTCATTTATATAGTAGTATATGTGTAAGTGTGTTTTGTAGAATTAGCCAGCAACGATGGAATTTAAATATGAACTATACCCAAGTATTCTTATTATTAAATCCACAAAATAATTCCGATTGCTTTGTATTGAAGTGTATTTTCTTGTTTTCTTTAGCGCGAATCAGTTGGTTCGATTTCTCTCAAAGAAGTCTTGGCTCACTATTACCGTATAATACAACTCGTGATGTTTCTTAATGAATGTTTTTTACGCACATACCACTACCACATACCACTACACAAGGAGAACTAATCACCATCATTTAAGATTACAATTGATATAAATAAGTTTGAGTAAAGTAAGCCAAATAATAATTCTACTTGTGACATACAAATACTCCGGTGAATAATTCCTACCAGGTGTTTCAGCGTATCCACGAAATATTTAATAAATGTATATAGATTTTACTATTTATTTCTGTTTATCATTCGTCATTGCGTTTGTGAGGACATTATACGTTCAGGAAGTGTACCTTACTAATTCACCAGATCGTTTTGTGTTTGTAGTCATATGTGCAAAATTTAGCAGTATAACCTTTGCCTCGGCATTTCGGGCAAGTATTTTCTGCCAGGACCTGGCAGTCTTAACAAAATGCCCCCTATTTAGGCAAAAAAGGCATTTAATATCCTGTAATTTTACGTTATGTTTGCCACTAGTAATGTTTATTTTTTTAATGCGGCGAGAAACAATTGGTTTTTGTACTTGTTCAACTGTTTCTATCAATGATATCTTTGGGGGTGGTGGTGGAACTTGCTTTATCTTCTACACTGCCTGAGCAATTCAGTGATCAGCTGCTTCTACTTTCGTCCGTTCGGCTACTACACTAATTACACTCTGACCTTGCCTAGGAAATCGTACCAGAACTTGAACTGGATCGTGCCAATTCCTCATTACTACTTTCGTTCATATCTAAAAATCTAAAGCAAAGTCGAAATTTTCACCTACGCTAGCAATCTTTAATATCCATTGCAGGCAAAAATGAAAAAGGAACCTTAATGGCTTCTCTCTCTTCCTCCGTTATGTCATTTGCATTTACAACGGTATTTATTACAAGCCTTCAATCATTCTCAGGAACTGCTTTATTGTGCTTGAATGGATCTAATCCAAGTTGTGTCGTTTCCAGAGATCAACTTTCTGGTAACCAAACGGAACCAACCCTGAAACTGTTATTGTCGATAGAAGTTTCCCTACTGCATCTACCTCGTCATTAACCTTATTATATTTGTCGAGAAAATTTTCCAGCATTTCTCTTAATACTGGCTTATTTGTGGATGATATTTCCAATAACTTACTCTTATACGATACTTCCCTATTTTCGTTTAAGGATGGTTCGTGCAATAAAAAGCAGATTTTTGAGAATAACACCTTACCTTACAAAAACTTTGAGAGAAAGGAAGTTGCCACCCGCGATTCTTTGTAATAAAAAATATCCATAATTGCATAAAAGATCAAATTTACTTCACATTTTGTCGTCGTTGTCGTTTGTCACGTCAAACTTCAGTCGTCAAAACTACTTTTATTGTTCACTATCGCTTGTCATTTCTTTTGAATGATGATTCTTTATCTTAAATTTCTGTATTCTATATACACGAAACGATATTTTCTTCGTTTACAAAAAATTGTGGTAATAAAAGTATAATACAATGAACTGTAGGAAATAATATATATTTTTACTTGATTGATTTGATCTTGATTTTCTGCCTTCTTACACTGGATGAAATATTGATGTGTGTGTGCTTTGAATTATGGTGAAACTGAGTAACAACCGAAATCTTTTCTGTTACTACCACCAGATAGTTGCTTGGAGAGAGTTGAATTGTGAATGATTGTTCCCTTGGAAAATCGTGGAGTTTTTATACGATGTGCTTGCCTACACTTGGCCAATAAAAACTGTCACAAACAAGCCGAGATTATATATGAAAGAATGAAAAATGACGCTTCTTTTTAATACTTGTTGCTTCTTGATTTTTAGGGGACAGTTCTCAGCCTCCGTAATATGGAAAAACTCTAGCTTGAAATGAGAGTGGGTGTGTGGGTGGACACAACCTTTGTTTCGGTTGCTCAATAGCATAATGCATCTCCAGAAAAAAACCTGTTCCCTTGCTTGTAGTGGTATATATATGTGTGTAAATTTACTTATGGTGGCAAATTGTAAAAGGGGAAAAAGTAACCTCACTATTGATTTCAGCAAGCTGGATACTACCACATTATTACAAGAGAGGGTAGAGAAAACTCGTTTGATTTGTTTTCCTGTGGTGAAAAAAAATCCATTCATACAATTGAATTCTATTTAACGTTGCTCCTCGATAAATATCTTATCTAACTTGCTTAACACTTGTGCGGCTGTAATGCATTATTATACTTATCGGTCTAGAGCCCATTAAAAATTGTTTTAATACTTTGAAAGTGTACTTTGAACTGGTTGAAGTAAATACAAAGAAAAAATATACATGATACTGTCCAGAATACCATATTGTTCTGTCTCCACCGAGAATTCTTTAGGGTCATCTCATTTTATTTCTTTATGCTGGCCTCAGTTATCCTGTGAAAACCCAATTCTTAATAGGCAAATTATAATAATAATAACTAAGCATATGATAAAAGTAAATGTAATGTTAACGAGTGATGCATTCTAATTCCTAGCTAATAAGGCTATATTTTATAAATGAATTGACACTAATGATTGCTAGCTGTTTTTCATTTATTTTGACAATTATTGGAGTATATTTAACTAAAATGGATTTTGATTCTCTATGATTTCTGTTTTTAAACTTTCGAGTATCTTTTCATTCGTGGTAATCTGGGAAGCTAGTATACGCTTCATGTCTTCGCAATAGTGTGCATTAACTTGTTATTTTTTATCGCGCCGGAATGCTGTTTGTTGAGCTGTGATCTCAACTGTTCGGTAATCTTTTCTAAGCTATTATGTTTTATGGCTAGTTCATCTATGACAGGGTGACAATATAGAATATACAATATTATAGCTAAAACAATGGCTGTCCATTTTTGTTCGATGTGACATTATTCTGTCGCAGAAATTTATTTGTCGTGCTCAAATATATTTTTCCTAATAAATCAAATGCTCCTTTTTAAGTCATGTAATAATGGTCAAAAAAGCGTGTTTACCGTGTTCTTATTTAACCTGCTCTAGGAATTTGATGTTGGACAGAGTTTGAACTTTGAATGCCTCGAGAGGATGGCCGGCGATCATTTTATATGATCATGTGCCTATATATCATTTAAATGAATTTTATGTGCCTATATTTTTAACTCTCACCACGTCGTATCAAATGGTCATATAGAAATTGAGAGATACCTCCCTCCCCCCACATTAACAACACCAATGCCAAGGGCTGTCTGCTGACTTGTGAATTCTTCTGGTACTTGTAATAAAAATAACTTCATATAATAACCAAATGCTAAGGTATGTAAGGTAAACAAAGAACAAATCTGGGGCTTACTAGTACTAGGGGAGTTTTGGGATGCTCAGTTTATGTTTTATTCAAGCTAAAACTTCACAATATGAAATGTTTATAAAATGAGTATCCTGTGTACGTTTTGTATCAATGTTACAACTAAAGTATCAGGTATATGGAAAGGGCCATGCAATTTTACTTTATGTAACGGTGAAGCAGCTACATAGAGAAAATCTCATGCAATTTTTTACATTAAACCATTGATAATTAATAATTAAAAAACAATGCTAAAGCTTCCCATTGTAGTTGGGGATGTACCCCGCTTGGGCTTGATTTCATTTTGCAGAGGTACCTGTAGGATAAAAGCTTTTACACGCGATACAGTCTGACTAGAGAAAGGATTAATCCCTTCATCCTTAATACCCTTAGCAAGCACAAATAATTGCAGAAATACCTATCTATCTTAACCTGCAGCTTTATGAGCTTATTGTTTCGTAGTTCGTGAGTTCAACATTTCTGCAAGTGAACAGAAAAATGTCGAGAATGTCGAGTATAGAGTCAATCTGGACTACTTCACCCAGCATGAACCTACCCATTGTAGTTGGGGATGTACCCCGCTTGGGCTTGATTTCATTTTGCAGAGGTACCTGTAGGATAAAAGCTTTTACACGCTATACAGTCTGACTAGAGAAAGGATTAATCCCTTCATCCTTAATACCCTTAGCAAGCACAAATAATTGCAGAAATACCTTTCTATCTTTATATCTTTATCTTTAACCTGCAGCTTTATGAGCTTATTGTTTCGTAGTTTGTGAGTTCTACATTTCTGCAAGTGAACAGAAAAATGTCGAGAATGTCGAGTATAGAGTCAATCTGGACTACTTCACCCAGCATGAACCTTCAAAAACTGTCTGCTGCTGCCTCGTCAGGATACGGAACGCAACCGAAAAGAATTTGTCTGGAGCCCGTCCTGTCTGTTTTATGTCGAGGGTCCGAAGCCGACGATGAGGAGATCGGTTTTGTTCCAATTTCTGCGTCAGTTTGAATACCAAATCTTTCAGGGACGATGTGGATTCCAAAGAGGATATTTTTGGATCACACAGGTTCGACCAGATACGAGCAGCGTGTTCCAGTTCCAGCCAGGATGGTGAATCTGACATCGAGGACCAGATGTCAGTCATTAGACATGGGAGTTTCGTGCGGAATTCCTGATCCGACCTTTTGACGAAAGAGATAAAGAAGTTGCCGGGTGAGGAGGAATTATCGCTGCCTTGGAACTCAATAGACATGTTCGTGCAGCATTACTGTATCACTTTCACTGTGAGATTTGTGTTTTTGTTTTAAATTTGTGTAGAAAATTTAAATCATTTGACATCAACTTAGCATCAATTAGAATTTTAATTGATTCTAAATTAAAGCAACTGAGAAAAATCACGTTTTAAACTAGCATGATTGCATCATCAAGCATTCCAATAAAATTAGTTTATTTCAATCTCACAGTTATTTATGATTTGACTAGGTCTCAATTATTATGAACTGCATTAATATGCGTTTGAGGCTACATGACGGTCCACCCAATAAGGTGTTCATACACCAATGTTCCATATGTAAATAAGTAAGTAATTATACATTAGACATGATTTTTAATGTGAAATCAGTTAATGTGAACAATGAAGAAATTAAATACACGTACAAAAAAGCAAGCACCTTTATTTATTTGTCTGCAACTAATACATTTGTTATTACTGTAAACATTTCCATGCCAAATATATAAAATGAAGTTTACCGAAAATGCCTACTTCCCAAAGTTCCACCCGCCATCATATATGCGAACGCATAGTTTCAGCACATTTGAATATCTGTAACCCATAGGGCAGCCATTGGGTTTGATTGAATTAGTAAGTGCCTTGAAGTTACCATGATACAACCGATCTCTAGACGGGACGCAACGCATTAGAATTCTGTCGTATCTATTCCAAGGTGGACACTTCATAGCTCCTCCCTGAAAAGACCGAAAAGCATCGTCGTCGGGACCATCAGGACCCAATAAGTCGTCGGGATCATCTTGCAGCGCTATTGGCACGCACTGCTCCCGGTATCCAAACGGACAATATCCTGCATCAGCAGCAATCACACAAACTGAAACAACTGCAATATCAAATTAGCAGAATGAAATTGCTTGAAAATATGTTTTAAATTGAGTATTTGAATGTATTACTACCGAGAAAATATCGAGAGAAACGATTCATCTTAAAAATCTGGGTACACTGCAAAAGGCTCTATTATCCTAGTTGATGATCTAAATATTTAAGATAAAATAAATAACAACTTTAAATTATGAATCCCACTTATAAATCAGACTATCTGCATTATTTGTATAATATCTCAAAACAATTATGACAATAATTTAGTGTACATGAATTTTTTATTACCTTCCTCATTAGATTTATTTCAACATAATTATTCAATGTAAATGTAATTGCTTACTTAAGTCATTTAATTTGATGGGACGGTAATTATTGAAGCATTTAAAAACCTATAATGCACGTATCCTTGATTTTATTACATTTGTATAATTTATTCATCAATTTTGACACAGTTTTTATTATAAATTTGACAATTTAAACAAGTTGACACATCGCAGTGCTGTAATGCACTTTTCGGTAATTTCTAGGCATAGAATGTTTTCAATTCAATATATTTTAGAAATATTTATTAATGATTTAATTGACAACTTTAATTGAAAATTATCCTTTAATCATATGACTGAAAACTTTTAAGCGTATAAACATACACGTAAATAAGCTAAATGAATAAAAAATGCATTGTATGTTTAGGGGGAAACCAATAAAAAATTTGAAAACACATTTGTGACAACAAAAACACACTTACAAACACATGCGGCATGTATTTTGCACAAAAACTAATTTCTAACTAATTAAAGTTGTTATTTTCCTTTTTCCTTTCTCATTAATTTCGCGATTTTTTTCTGTTTCGAAGCTTTCTAAAATGCTAAGAGAGAGGAAATAAATTCTCAACCAGCTTTTGCTGTCCAACGATACAGTTTGAATACTCATTCGAAATATGGCTTGAAATAATTTGAAAATTCCAAGCTCTCTACCAATTATAAAATGTACGTGCTTTTAAAGAATATAAATCAACTACAGGAGTACACGTTGGGTAAGATTTGAATTGAGTTTATACCTTCATGGCTAGCTCAAGGACAAAGCAATGTATGGGTAACACAAATAATACAAGAAATACAAAAAAACAGCTCTGATGTTTCCATCCAAACTAGCTGGCCGTACAGCCCTGTATTCGCTGTAAACATCAAGCAGTTCCATCTGATTATAAACTTTGGGGGAATATACTTGAACATATTGCAATATGTTTAATGCACGTGAGTCGAGCAAATTGTTGTTTTTAATTCCTAATGAAAAAGTGTTTTGTTTGCGGCTTTTCACAACCACCATCGCCACCACCACCAAAACGGTTCTCGGATCGGGACCAAAATTTTAGCAGCCACACCACAAGTCTTCGTACCCCAACGGTTAGAGGCCACAACTAAGTAGAGACCACAATTACTGATGACCGCAACTTTTTTAAATATAAAATTTATACACAAAATATTAAATATTTACAACTTAATTTCACAAATCACGTTTTTTGTTTAAGTTACTACTTTTAAAACATGAAAGTGGATCATGGACAAAATGTAAAATAGCTTCTTTCATAAATGTCATTTGCATATTATCTCAAATTAAATTGAATCAGAACAATACTGAAATGTAAAATGTAACTTGATTACATATATATGTAGATCATTGATTGGTTAAATAAGTGAAAATTTGGAATTAAGAAATTAAAAAATATACAAAAATCAAGCTGTGGCTACTTAATACTTATATTTATGTACCTTTCATATTTGTGATGTTAAAAAAGTTAGTAGAATTTGTATTTAAAAAAGTTGTGGTCATCAGTAATTGTGATCGCTACCGAGTTGTGGCCTCTAACCGTTGGGGTGCGAAGACATGTCCAACATAATATTAAAATTTAAAAATGAGTGCAAAAATTATATTAGTTTATATAAAGGAGTGAAAATAAAATCATCTCATTTTATATAATGTTCGCGACGAATAATTTGGAGGCATAGATTTTGTTATAATTTAGTGTTGCATCTTCTAAAAATGTTACATTGTGTAGAAACAGATTTGTACTAAAAAAAATTATTTAGTAAAATTTAAACTATACTAACAAATAACTAGGAATGAAATACATCAAATGAAATCAAGTTCCTTCAGAGCACTGTGTAAATCACAATTTGGTTTCAAGTGTCCTTCAAGCCTGGTGATGTAAACACTTGTCGACGTTTGAGTTTGTGCACATTCATGCGGAAATGACACAAATCATATGCCACCTAGGTTGAGTTCTTATTTTGCAACCCTTTTTC
>JAHZNC010000007.1:0-10049 GCA_027744095.1 Zhuqinia jingwanae
AATAAATAAATAAATAAATATCCTCGTCATCATCTAATATTTTTTCGCATAAAATGTACAGTAAAAATATACATATAAATCATGCCTACATATAAATGGTAGAATTAATATAACTGTAATTTATGTATGATGACGATGATGATGATTGGATACACAAGTTTGTTGAAATAAAAATGTTTCTTTTTGAAACATCACAAACAGTAATATTTGCAGAAGCAGACAAGTTTCCCTCTTTTTTATACATATCATTAGATTTTTTTTTGTGTTTTTCTCTCTCTCTCAAGAAATCAGCAGAACAGATTTTTTGACAGCGCATAAAAAAAAGATAAGCTTGAACAATTTTCTTTTTATTGGTCATCATGAGTATGAGAAAATGGTATTGCGTTAAATATGAAGCCTAATCATATTCAAATTTGTTTATTGTGTACACTTTTTGTTTGCATTTTAATTCTTACAAATCCTTTTAATATCAATCTTTCAAACGTTTGGTACATCAATCTAAAAAAATTATTATCACAATGTGTAATCAATAAAATGGTTCGTTGAGGCAGAAAAAAAACATGAAAGATGACACACGACGACGTGAAATAGTAGAATAATGCATGTGTTTACTTTTCCCAGGATTTTGAAAAAATAATTCGTAACAAAAGGAATTTTAAAATCTCATCGTATATATCTACATACAATCTCAACCTTTTCTAGTTTTTTTTCCGTTTCATATTATTCTGGTCTACAGTCGGGAGGTTAGAAGAATCTGCATGTCGTGGATGACTACAACTGACATATATTAAGGCTGAACGGCGTCAAAGCTAAAATCCATCCTAATAATTGCACTTTTCTTCCCTTCGATAGTTCGATTCAATATGTTTAATATTCAGTTTATGTTACTCCGAGCTTTGTATATCCAAGAGAAAATAGAATAAAAGTATAGTTTCTATTATTATTATTTTTACTACACAAATTACAAAAATGTTATACATATCACTAACTTATGTAGGTATATACACAAATAGTTACACGTAGCACCGCAGGATACTACGGATTTGATGATGAGTACGAGTCGTCTTTTAAAAATCTGTGAATGAAAAGTAGAAAAGATATGAGTTGGACATGACGGACGAGGCAATATCCGGATGGTGATGCACTGGCATGCAGTTGCAATGTTGTATGCAATGTTTGACGATGAAACTATGCGTGGTATTCTCTCGGTTCAAAGAAAATGTTGCCCAGTTCATCCATCCATCCATCCATCCAGGTAGTATTCATAAAAATTGAGGAGACAGTGAACAGTGAAGTAAGTGAGTGAGTAGTAGTTGAGCTGGGTTGCATATTATATCGGGATATACCATATAGAACACACAGCAATCCCAACAACCATGTTGAAATGATATGGGTGTACGTGTTTCACTCACAAACTTCTGTTGTTGTTGTTGTGTTGTTCTTGTTATTTGACTATCATCCCTTTTTACTTACTGGTGAATCGGACAATGGGTTGTTTAATGATAATGTATTGTGATCCCTTGGCAGGGTCACCAGCAAGTCATCTCCCTATGTTCCATTGAATAATACCAGAATGAACATTTTTTTACAGGTTTCAATGGGCATCAACACTGAAAGCTGACTCGTCTACCACATTCCACAACTGTCATTACTATACATCAACATATTTCACATTCTCTCTCTTTAGTTAACTTTCAACCGGGTAACATAGAGCTGTATGGTGGCATACATAATTGTGAAATTATATTTTTGTACATTTGGTGATGTGGATGATGATGAGCCCAACTACCAATATACTGACCCGAAGCAAGAACTGAAATGCGACTTGAAAATTTGAATGAAGTCCAAGTAACTTAAAGCTGTTTTATTACCACATGTACTTAAAACAATGTTTGTTAAATTAAATGAAAAAAATTTCAATAAACTATTGTTTAAGTATATACCTACTTATTATGTATCGGAATATTGAAAATATCAAAACAGTAAATGAAACTGTGAAGGTGCGTGAGATATGTATTTCTTTCAAACAAAATACGCCACATTAAAAAATTTCAATGAACTATTGTTTAAGTATATACCTACTTATTATGTATCGGAATATTGAAAATATCAAAACAGTAAATGAAACTGTGAAGGTGCGTGAGATATGTATTTCTTTCAAACAAAATGCGCCACATTTTTTTGAGGTAAAAGCCATAAATAATGGGATCATCCCCAAAAAAGGAACCTTTAAGTTTAAACCACATAAAAAACGTTAATAGTCAAAGGATGATAATATTTTCTCTCCTGTGCAAACAGTATACGCTCCAGGAAACCATAAAGGACCACCATCATTGGCACTTGAATAGCCAAAAACGAAAACTTCTGTGTGGAATACATTTTACTGTTCTCATATCATCATAATATCCTCCTTTTTTTTGCTCAATAGTATGACAGTATGTTTGTGTGATGGTCAACAATATGTGTGAACCGCCGAATAATCTCTCATATACTACCACGATTATTATTATAACAATAATCGTTTTCACAATGACAAGGAATAAATAATCTACTTTAAACATTTTATAAACGGTATTTATCAGTTGGACCCATCACGTAATATCCCATTCAATTTGTTTAGTGCTTATAATAATATAAAAAAAGCTTTTGTTAATCAAATTTGTAAAATAGGATTTAGCTAGCTCACACACACATTGAATGAAAATAGTAGATTTTTTTTAGTTGAAAATTATCCGAGACAAATATGATAAGCAAATTCACAAGAAAAGCTACATTCAACATTATATACAGTTCCCTTTAAAGATCATGTTTGTTGAGCGCAGAAGTCATTCCTAGGTGTTACCTTTCTAATAATCTTCACACATATTATTTTTTGTACTTTTTTTGACATGACATATCCAACACAACAACAACACCAACAAAAATGCATCCGTGCGTGTGGTGACAATAATCCGTGTGGCAAACAGACAATAAAGTAGCTCAAAACTCCCTGTTTGTCTGTTTTACAATTTTTTATTTATTTAAAGCCAGCTTCCCTGTCATATTAACAAACATGCACACACAAAACACACATTCTTGTTTGACTTGGCGTGCATGGGGCCCTTCTGTCTGTGCTCGTTTTTAGTTTTTTGGCGTGCGTGCCTTGTGATGACTTTGGTAGCTTGCGTGATCATGTCAATAAATTACTCAAAAAAAAAGTATTCTAAACTAAACACCAAATAGCAAAAGGATGCTGTTTGTTTTGATGCTTCCTATTGTTGACCATTCTGTTTGTTAAATAAAATATATATGATATTTACATTCTATCTAGCGGGTATTTTTTTCTCGTAAAGTAAATTATGCATTTGTATTTATTTATTTGTTTGGTGTCATGTAAAAAAATTTAATTCTGAAACTTTGATTTGAAAGAGTGGACCCAGGGTACATACATACATGCATGCATGCTATAGCCACAAGATAAAATTGAATGAAAACATCTTACCATTTGTATTAGGTTTATTACAGTCAATATTGTTATTGGCAACAACTGACATTCATTCCACTAGATCAAGGACCAAGCATACCAATCTATTACGATGTACGTCCCAGATGCGTTTTCATAAAAACTTGACGGTCTAAAAATTGTGCAAATCTAACGGCATATTTATTGAATGTGTGTTAATGTTTACATAACTCTGTGTACATCTTTTTGTCAGCTTGATGCTGATTTTAGATTTGTCTTCCAAATTCCAAACTTTGCTACTAAATATATAGGTAAACGGGTTCATCGGACAAGCAATGGGCATACACATAATACATAATTTATTTTGGAAAAAGAATGAAGGAAATTGAGACCACCGCACATTTCCCCGCATCGGTCTTTCCTCTCTCCACACCACAGGGTATGTGTTTCCCTTTCAAACCACACGACAAGGGGGATCGTCAACCATTTTACATGAAGCTGCTGCTGCTACAATGAAATGCAATAGAATTGAAAAAAGGGATCTTGTTAAAATTTCCAAATCCAAAACTGTGTGTGTATAGCGACTTGTTTATGTGTAGACATGAGATAGTAACTATTTGTTCCAAAAAAAATGTATGTGTTCATTGATAAATCAGTAAAATGTTGAATTGTTTGTATCAGTGTATCAATGTATGTATCTAAATACATATAAATTACGAATTTACCTTTTCTCTTATTTTTTTCAAAAAAGTAAAATAAATGTAGACGAACGTAAAGTCACAAAATATTAAAATGAATGACCTTTTACCTCTTGTGACTTTCATTTTGAGCTGTGAAAAAAGGCAAAATAAAGGCATATATGTAGGTAAGGTAACCATAACAATTATTCCTTAAAACTTGTCACATTGTTCTCTATAGGTGAACTTTTCAAACACACATTATTTCATAATCTGTGGTATATGGTGTGTGGGTATTTCATCAGCTTTTTTTTGCTGGGCAATAAGATCATCTTGTTGATTATATTTAAAAGGTGTGCAGTAAATGATATACATTTTTGCTGTATGAATTGTTGATTGTTGTAACACATTTTCTGTATGAAGAAAAGAACAGCAGGACGCAATGAGTTTTAGATTTTCTGTTTGATTTTCAAAAAAGAGACATGGCTTTTTCAATTTTTTTTTCTTCTTTTAAAATAAAAAGTCAATCGTTTCCAACTCATTTCTTCGTTGCGTATTTAAACGATTATGTCACTTGATTGGCTTGTGCTAACAACTATTGTTGATAATGATGAATATGAAGTGGAGAGGAGAGAAGGTACATTTGAAATTGGAAAAAAAGTATTTTCATCTTCTTTTTGTTGTTTTGGGTTTTGATATGTATGACCTATATAGGTAGTTATATAGGTAATAGTAATGTAATGTGCATATACCTATGAATGCACAAGGGCACAAGCCCACCACTCTAACAAATAAGTTAAGGTAAAGAACCTTCCCTCCCAAAAAATCAAGCGTAGCCTATTTTTTGTGCAATTTTTATGAGTTTATGTAAGTATACCAGAGTAGCTAAATTATTAATGCTACTTTACTTTCCAATATTATTCCATAGTAAAATCGTAAAATTTTCTGGCATTTATACAAAGTTCACTGGCCAAATGAAGCAGAAGAAGAAATAACGATTCCATTTAAAGTGACCCCCCAAAAACGAAACAAAGTCAAAAGGTTTTTGTTCATGAGGCATTCAAAGAAAAATGAACTGAGTTTTCCTTTGTTGAATTTTACACCAAACCTGCTTATCTCAATTCAGACTACTTCAGAGCAGGACATTATTAGTAAGAATAATGAAATTACATAGAAAAAAAGTAGGACAATTCATTTTCATTTTATCTATAAATTTTTTTTGTATCTGACTTTCTGTATAGTAATAATAATGAAAGTAAAGGTGTGTTGTTACACCTGGATTTAGAAAACCACCGCGCGTGGGCATACAAATTAAATAGGGCGGATATAAAACCCAGATAGTTAAAATATATATGCAGTAAATATTAGCAGCAGCAGCAGGAGGAGCAGGAGCAGCAGTACACATTTAAAAATCTTTGTTCCAGTTAGGTATACACACATAAATCCATTAATTCGTGTAACGTGTAGTAATACATCAAATGACAAGATTTTCATCAATAAGTCGTTTCCGTAACTTTTGTCACCGAGTTAGGTTGTATATAAAATGAATACTAATACTTTATATACGTCCTGTAATGCAATGTAAAGTGCTTGAATAGCTATACACACAAAGTGTGTAGCAAGCATAATAAAACTCATGATGAGATAACTACTGCTCAAGCTTTTAACCAGAACCGTCAACTTCCTTTACAAAATATGCTGCACACAATGTGGTTACTCTCTGTGTGTGTGTGTATACTACTCTGTATATAAAAAAGGACCTCACACAGAATCACAACTCACACAAACCCCGTACAACTTCTGTGGAGGTTTTATTGTGCTCTGATGTTGACTTGTATGTACACGTTACATGAGTATAACAACTCAAACATGAAATGGGTAAAATACCGAGAGGGCTCGTTTTGTGCTGTTATGCACTGTGTGGCAAGGAAAATCCAACCTACTATATACCCACCATGCCTGCTTGAATGGAAAAAAGTCACTCTTATTATTATTACACACACAGACTGTCAGTCAGCAGTATGAATACCCAAATCATATCATAACTTAACAGAAAGAGAGAGAGAGAGAGAGGAAACCCAACAAAATAACATTATTATTTTGCACCAGTTTTTTTTGTTTCTAAAAAGATACGTACTACTGAGTTTAAGAACAGTTTCAACATTTATAACTATAGCGGGTATACTGTGCTTGTTTGTGTCAGAAGACAAGAATATTAAAATTGTTAGAAATATGAGCTCAGAATATATTTATATGTGACTTTGTATTATATAATAATATGTCATATGACTACATAGTAAAACTCCCTGTTTGTGTAGATACAATGCAAAAGGTCCCGGCCAGCATATCTTTGAAATAAAATATTTTGTCTGACTTGTGCATATGCATAAAATGCGATTATTATTTTATACCTTATAGTTAAAATAAGTTTATATTATAATCCTTTACTCTCTGGGACATGGGACTAATAACTATACAGCTAGCCGTGGAGTACGTAAATTCACGAAAGTATAAACTCTTATGCAATGATTTAAGTATCCAAGTCTGCTGCTTCTGCTCCTGCTCCTGAAAAAAAGGTAACTCAACAGAAGAGGAGACATGTAGTAGTGAGCTGTGTGTTTGTGCTCTAGCAGAGAGAGAGAGAGAGAGGGGAAGCGAGAAATGGTTTCACGGCTCTTAATAGGATGAAGGGATTCCCGTCAAACAAACCATTGAGACAAGATTAATGAGTTGAAATGCATCCGAGAAGAGTGGTGTAACACCCATTAAGGCTGGTCTTTTCTCACTTTCTCTTTGTCGATATGTATCTATAAGTGTATATTTTACTGGCAAAGAGTCAGACAAGACCATATATTATTTTTGGTCTCGCTCTCCACCGCCACCACCACCACCATAGCCATCACACTACTACAATCACAAACAAAACGCGATACTTATTCTCTCTGTCTGCTACTACTACTACGACTCAACTCTATATCTGCTTCAACAAACTCTACCATGATGTTGTAATGACGAAAGAAGCAAAAAACTGCAAGTTTTGGAAATTTGAGCAAAGCAGGATGACACGGAAGATTCAGAGAGAATGTTGGTGGTATGGTGGTGGTAGCAGCAGCAGTAGCAAAAGAAAATGCTGATTACTACCGCTATATACCAAATGACTTATCCCGAGATCACATTCAACTAATTTTGTATTCTGCCTTCCATGCTCACCACAAAGTCGCTGTCGCTAAAACCTTTTTTTTTTTTTTAAACATTTTGTATCCCTTTTCTCTTGTGACGTATGACCTTGTGATTTTGTTGAATACACACACACACACGGTCTACCGTTAAATACTACATCCATATCCGATTTTGGCTTTAAAAACTATTCGCTACACAAATGACATTATCTTTGCAGCTACTTTTCCATATTCCACATCCATACACCATGGATTTTTTGACAAGAAAACAGGAAGATTTTTATTTTAAATCTATCCAACAAGTCGTAACGACGATGATTTGTCGTTTTTATAATCTTTTATGATTTTTCTGGTTCTCTTTTTTTATGATGCATACATAAAATATTATTGCCTACATGAACGAATGCACACGTCGTGTCATCGGCAATTTAAGTAAGTTAGTCAAGGTTCATCAACAGAATTTTTTCTGCATTGTAAAATTTTAAATTCAAAAGTGTGTGTGCAAGCGAAAGCTAACCAATTTGTTATGGAATTTAAACAACAAGGACAACAAAATATGTACCCACCATGCAATAATTGTATACTTTATTCGTTCAAAGTTGAAATCATATAGAACAGAATCTGTTCAACAGATACGTATAAATTTTATTTTTATTATATTTTTATGTAAAATATACACGTGCATTAATAAACAATTTAAAAATATTTAATGTTTTTTTTCCTTTTTTTATTGTTAAAATAGGAAATAAATACAATGTAATACTTTTTTGTTTGGTGATACGTGCAAAATGACATACTGCGTATTATAAAAATGGCTTCATGGATGAAGATAAAGAAGATGAGGATGATGATGTGCCATTATTTGAAACCATTTATTAGCTTACTTTATATTGACATAATTAAAACATTTTTCCTTGTATTTTAAATGCAGTTCAATTAATTTGTTGAAAATTAAGCATTAATTTCATAACTCGTAGTAACCCTGCACTGTTGATGCTGCTGATGTGAAACATGCAATTTATAATTGATATTTTATGATGCATGCCAAAGCTGTGCCAAAAAAAACTATCGAAAAACATGTACAAAGATTATCGCTTTTTATATGAGAAGATTCACTTGTTTGCGAGATGTAGCTCATTTCCCATGCAAAAAAAAATGTATTAAAAGCTATAATTAAATTACCAATATTTTTTAGATTTACGGAAAAACAGTAACCAAAAAGTATAATAATTATTATAATATTTGCATATAAGCATCTCTTAATCAAGAATAAGTACATCAATAGCACAATTTTTCTTCTTCTCCATTTTATACTTATAATGAAATTGAAAGTGATTATATTATAAAATAAAAGACGTAAACTAATTAAAATAATTATTGTTAATATGCTCAATGAAAAATTTATCCTTTTTTTCCTTGTTGCTTCCTGATAAAGATAAAATGTAATAAAGAAACGTCATCTCAATCTTTTTTTCTTTTTTGTAAATGTGTATCCTATAATCTCATCTCTCTCTGTTGACTTCTCATTACCATCAAAAGGTATGATGTGATGAAAATCTGTAGTGTGGGCATACATTATTGGCACTTTTTTTAAATGTAGACGTAAACAAATTGAATGTTGATTATTAGTGTAATAGTAATGGGCCAAATGGAATTTTTAAGTGTAATTTTGACACGCATATTTTATAAAGGTAACTACTGAACCAATATTAAACGATATTAAGGATCTTCAGTCAGGTCAGTCAGGTGCCAATTTGCAATGTGGATAAGAATCACCACTAAAAATTTTACATGCACTTTGCAAGCTACTAACTGACACATTGAAAGGTTAACAAACTAGTTATTTGGTTCAACAGTTATTATTAAAATTCACAAAAATTACCTTTTTCATTTAGCGAGCAAAGATAATAGAGAACAGGAAAAAAATTACCTATGCACCACCACCACCATCACCACCGCCGTAGTAGTAGTAGTAGTAGTTTTAGTAGTAGTGCACTTTGTAGTAGATTTTTTATGGATACGCTTTTAGTAAAAAAAAAGACAACAAATAGATTAATGAGCTCATTGCGGCTTCTTCTTTTACAAAAGCCGACATTGGATAAAGCAAGCAAGGTGTATAGTCGTGTGTATGTGTATAATAGGTATGTGTATATAATATACATATTTTACCCATTAAAGATAAAGAATAATAAGTAAATTTATATGCATGCAAAAGTAGTAATAATGCCATTAGTATGCATGCACCCACACTTTTTTTCAATAACTTTGAACAAGTAGTCAATCACGCAATTTGTGAAAGGATCTCTATATACATAGGTATTCATTGACCGTATTTGTTGAACAATATGAATGAATGGGATAACTGGTGGTGGTAGTAGTGGGTCTATTGCTACCATCACTACTACTCTTACTACTGACATGACCACCACCACCGAGAAAAAAAAACAATATGAATCTTTTTTAACTTTTATGAAGGCTGGAGTATATAGCAATAATAATTATTAATAATAATTACAATTTACTTTTCTTTGCATACTTGCATATTACTATACATGCATGTTCGAAAGGGCTCCCTATACATACATCACATTTTTTTACAATCTTATTTCCAAGCAAAAGAGAGTGAGTAGTTTGTGTGTTGTTGTTGTTGTTGTTGTTATAATAAACCTAATCATGTACGGCAGTGGGTGATTTAATTGCTCATTGAAAAGACAAGTTATGATGATGAAGAGATAATTACAGCTTTTAAAC
>JAHZNC010000008.1:0-30748 GCA_027744095.1 Zhuqinia jingwanae
CATCGTTGACGTATAAATGTAGATTGTAAATTTAAACACAGTTTGTCTATTGATAAATCCATACCTACATATAACATCCATACATTATAACCTCCAAATGCAACTGCCAGTAGGTCAAATGTGAATGTGTGTTTTTGTACAAATAATTAAAATAGCGACGGCTGACCTCATGCAGCCTACTATAATATATTGCTAGCATTGCTACTTATATTATTTAAACTGAACTATATAACACATATGGAGGCAAAAAAAGTAACTGGAGGAAACCTAAAATCTACAAGCCAAGCCAACGAAGCTTGTTATTATTATGCTCCGTTTTTGCTCTACTTTGAATGTTAAATGTAGGGCAAAAACACAGATTTTCTACGCTTTCCTAAACCCACATTTTTTCTAAGGAAAACGAAATAATGTACTATTTTTTACTATCTTGATCCATAACCGAGAAAAGGAGTCTTAACTGCGCGGTGCTGTTCAACCTTGTGCCAAGTACACACAAATATTTGTCAATTGCTGTACTGTATAAGTTGGAAATAAAATACATGTACATCATAGTAAGTAAAAGTGTCATCCATTCAAATGTTATATATATCTCGGTGCATGTATTGTATATCTAGTTTATCGACAATCTACAATTGACAAGCATGTCGCAAAAATCCAAAATTCACGACATGACATAATGTGTTAAAAGTATACTATGATGATATGATATGCTGATGATGAGCAGATTTTAACATAATCCTAAAACAGATAAAAGTTGATCTAAATAAACGGAGATGCCATGATTATGTATCACATGATCATATTCTCTGCTTCGCTTGGTGGCCAAAAAGTCGGATATATAGCACTGCTCTGCTAAAAACAAAACGTGGTCAAATCTTTCGGTATACTGAACTAGACGAACAGCGAGCCCGTCAAATCCGTATATCTCCCCGACATTTTCCCCTTTCATTTAACTATTAAATATGCCTAGAATGTTTGATCTATAAGAATGGGTGCATAATACGTATATGTATCATAAATGTAGACACGCCACATAAAAGATTCTTAACACATTAGATATTCATTTCGAAAAGTCCATATAAACGCACGCTTGTATAAAAAAACCAGACTGGCTGAGCAAAGCCTTAAAAAGAAAATGTAAATAGTTTAGTAAACGACATAGGTTTAAAAAAGGAGGAATGTACGTACTGCGAACATGACACACATATATAAATTAGTATTCGCAAACTCACCATCTCCTTCCCACTGGTTCCCCATATAATATGAAAGTAAAATATTTTTTCATGCTGCCACTGCCGACCGAGTGACTGACTGTGTAAAAGTGACGCAATTCAAACGCTTTATCCTACTACTGCCACCATACAAGAAGCACCAGTATAATAATAATATAATAATAATAATAATATGACGATGATGATAACACATTTGAATGTCATCATGTGTAGTGTGTAGTACTGCACAACCATTATTTGTGGACGTGATTTCACTGTATTTTGTGTGAGCAGCCACTGCTGAGACCTGAGACTGACTGTGGTCAAATGCTAATGCTACATACATATATCGCACCAAAAAAACAACAACTACTACTATAAACGGTTGCACACATGTGCTAATGTTAAAAAACGTGAATTTGGCTTCGCAGCAACAACTTAGCAAGCCTGCAAAAAAAAAATTGAGAGGTGGATCATTCGCAACGAAGAAATCGAAGGTGTTTTTGCACGAGTAGTCATAATCCCATGTCTGATCCCACTTGCGCATTGCATTGCGTTTGTGAAATTGTGTAAAAAACGCGCTTGTGAAAAACGGAGAAATATTACGACTTATTTGTTTTCATATTTCATCCAAAGTTTTCAGAAATGCTTTTTATATCGTATCCTGACACACTGCTGGAAATTATCGTACAATAAATTGACTTTTCCTTGGAAAGTGAAAAAAGTGTGACTTGTTTGCTTCAATTTTTTTTTGAATCGATCAAAAGTTTCAAAGTGACAAGCCAATTAGATTTTTTGTCCTATCAACGTTTTTCTAAAACTGAAGATTTTTATTTATTTTTTGTGAAAATACTACTCAACAAATAAAAACTGCACAGAAAAGTTCAATAATTGAATTGTGAGTTTTAATCACAGAAAGCCGGTTTCTTACGTGACTCTCTGGTCTAGTGTCTTGTTTGTCTGTGTCTGTGCTCGTTCAAACGAAAAATAGAAAACGAATAAGCAAGCAGAGATCTTATAATACAATGCGCATTACTGATTGACAAGAATACCTACACAAAAGAGATATTTACCTAAAATCAACAAGAATGTGGGCGACCCTCTTCACATCGTAATTGATCGGTATATATTGCATTGCATATATACATTCATACGACGTGACTGATTACGAATTAGAAAAAAAAACAAGAATTGAGTTCAATCTTTATTGTCCTTAAAGGGCATTTCACCATTCACCATCATATCGCAATATTATTTTTTTTGCATGAATAAAATATAATCATGGCAAACTATTCATTTCACAAAGACGAACCAACCAACCAAAACCAAGTTACCGGTTTATACTTGCTGCTCTTATATATTATCATGAAGAGAAATAAAATGTAGAGCTGCCTGATTGTGAATACAAATTCAAACTTCCTTATGATCCATATTATAGTGGTGTTATCAAAGTGTAATTGAGGCTGTAATCAAAGTACATTATGAAAATCAAGATCAAGTTTTCATTTGATATCATTTAATGAAGAATTTAATACAAAAAAATGTGCACGAAGATGAAAGTACACAATGTAACATCAAAATGAGTGTCGACTGCGTTGTTGTAGTTGTGTTGTCAGTGTCGACCGACGTGTATGGTTAGAGGTGAAATGAAAGAAGAAGAAAATGTGTAGAAATCATAATAATAATAATTTACTATTGAGACTTGCTATTACATACAACAATATTGAAAGCTTTTTTTTGCTCGTGAAAAAGCTAAATATATGTAGCTTTTTCTTTTTGTGCCTCCTTCCTTGTGTGCGATGCAGCTAAATTGCGGTATATTACGATATTATGTATCACGCTCTTGATCTGTGTGCATTGCACCAACCTTCTTCCTTTTAGTTCACTCGTTCCTTTTTGCTTTGAAAAGAAGGGAAAAAAAGCAGGAATTGGCTTTAAGAAATATGCATGATGATGATGATAATAAAAAAAACAATATTATATGACGAAGTGAATGTTACCTCGATCATGTTTGTAAGGTAAATTGCAAAGCATTATTTTGTTGTTGTTGTAAAAGTGAGCGTCTTCTGCTGAATAACGAAATCATGCTTGATCTTGCAGATGAATAATAATAAACCTTTTTGCATAGAAGTAGACCGTATTTTTTGAAGTTTACTGACTGACTTACTACCGTAAAATATTATAATCCTATTACGAGCGCAGTAGCACACAAGTTGGTAGCAAAAGGAAGGTGGTGGTGGTTGGTGGTGATGTTGATGGTGATGACGTGAACCTGAGCCACTTTCATTGTTATTGCACTTTTTACGTACATACAACGCTGAACGCTGCATCTATGTATATGCGTGCGTCTAAACAAATGAAAGTATTTTACTATTTTTTATGAGCACTGCTGCCGAGTTAATAGCGTTTTCATTTGTAGTTTTCAGCTTCAACGTACCCATTAATGATATAGTAGTGTTGATTGCCAATTTGATTTGGTTAATCAAATCAGTGGTTTTCCGCATAAAATACAGTGCAGCAAGATAACACGGATATTAATAGAGATGAACTAGAATTTTAATAATTTCAAAGGATGTTAAGCAGTGTCGACCGATAAACACTATTTCTCAAAGAAAAAAATACATATGATCACTTTTGTTGCCAACTTTTGTAAAGAATTTTCATGTTGGAAAATCAAACTGTGTGTGTGTCTAGTGCAAAGTGCAATTTTAGAATTTATCATTTCATGTTTGATTCAGTAAACAATTATTGACAATACTACGACGACATCAACAAAGACTGATGATAAGTGTGTGTGTGTCTAGTGCAAAGTGCAATTTTAGAATTTATCATTTCATGTTTGATTCAGTAAACAATTATTGACAATACTACGACGACATCAACAAAGACTGATGATAAGTGATGTGTACCATTTTGTTAATTGAACTTAATTTAAACTGAGATTAAATCAAATTAACTATATCAGTGAATAAGTGAACATCATTGACTCGAACAATATATTTCTTAAACTTAAAAACAATTGTTTGTGAAAAATACATTTTTATTTCAAAATTGTTCTGATTTGTGCCGGTGAAACTTATAAAAAATGCATACCATATATTGTAACTATTTTGTGTGTAAATATGAATTTTTGTGCAAAATGTGAATCTTGTGATATTGTTGAGCAATATAAACTTAAATTATAAACAAAAGATTGTCTATATATTAGCAAGAGATTAAATCAAATTAACTATATCAGTGAATAAGTGAACATCATTGACTCGAACAATATATTTCTTAAACTTAAAAACAATTGTTTGTGAAAAATACATTTTTATTTCAAACTTTTTCTGATTTGTGCCGGTGAAATTTATTAAAAAAATGCATAATAATATAATGTAACTATTTTTGTGTGTAAATATGAATTTTTGTGCAAAATGTGAATCTTGTGATATTGTTGAGCAATATAAACTTAAATTATAAACAAAAGATTGTCTATATATTAGCAAATAAATGCATGAGAACTTTGGTGTAGTGAGTTTTGCAAGTTGTATGGTGTAGTTAAAACAGTTGTTTTATTTCAAAGCTGACGTATGTATATAATACATTGTTTGTTCTGGTAAGTTTCCATTCTTATCTTATCAACGTCACATACCTAATTATCTGTGGAACTACAGGATAACTTTATGTAAAATTAATTAAGTTGAAATAAAAAATGAATCGCATGAATGAGTCGCATGCACAGAGGCAGAAATTCCTTGCATCCGGTCCTCAAATTTTTTCATGCAAAGCTCTTTTCAGAGCATGTTTTGTGTATTTCGATCGGGTCATCTTTCAAGTTCCATTTTTTAAGACGTTTACTAAATTTTACTGCGTAGAATACGTGTTGACTGCCAAACAAAAAGAGTTCCTAAAATAGTTCATGGTTTACAAGCATGAAATTGTTGAAAAAAGGTCAGGGTTAACTATCTTTTACGAAGAGATTTAATTCCCCATTTGCTGTCGTACTGATCGCAGCTATAAAACACAACAGGCAGACAAGAGACAAACAGAGCTCTAATTATCGTAATGTAATACAGATGTACTGTCTAACAGCTTGTCATGTCGTCGTATATAGTACAGTATATTGCATTTTATCACACTACAAAAATTAACGCAGGACTTTTAGGAAGGAAATAACATCTGCGCATATATTAGCTATGTATCGGCTTTTTTTTTTTACATCAAACATACATAAAGCAAGATGTGATCAAGGACGTGTGTGTATTTACCTACACTCTTCATTTTGTTGAAGACGTAAATGCACACCTTATCAATTATGCATACAACAAGACGCTGTGCCAACAACCAAATATTTAATCGACACAAACAAAAATGTATAATATAAAGTAAAGAGATAAAAAGGTTTGTTTAAAATGAAGGTGTAGAGGCTACAGCAGCGGTATCATATGAATGACATCATCGAGTAATAAAAATGAAGACTGTTCAGGATTCCAGTAGTAGTAGTAGTAACCCTTTAAATAAAGCATGCATGTATTATGCTAATTAACTGCTATTGTTGAAATTCAATTTTCAACGTATGATATCATCTCAATAAAATTAAATGAAATAAATAAACCAGCACAAGCACATAATGAAATGAAACGACGCATGTTACAATTAAGTACGTATAATTTTTCCTAATTAATTCTTAACGATTATTGGATGCATATTTTTTTGTCCTTGTACAATGTGTAAAGATTCAGTACTTTTTTATATTATATTAATGTGCATTGATAAAACTTAAAAGAAAACAATCATAGCAATAAACTTCAGCAGTTGTGGTTATGTATTGCGGCATATAATTTACGAATTATCTATATAAAAAATCCCGACAAATAATTATTACCTTCAAAGACCTACAGAAAGAAATACATGATTAAATCAACTTTTTTTTTAAACCAAAAATGACTAACACAAATACATGATTATCAAATTATGTTGTATGTGGTTTCCGAATTTCTCATTCATTATAACAAGCTACATAGATGAATACGTTTAATCGTATTTATAATTACAACTTTAGTTTTAAAAAAAGAATGCTTCACTTCAAAACTTTTTTTTAAACCACATGTTCTTGATTCCGTCACAATTGAATAGGGAAATATTACATGTATTTTTATTTCTATAAACTTTTATTATTTATTACAGTGTCATGTGAGCAGAGAATTTATAGATCTCTGCAAGGGAACTATTAAAAAAATGTGGTGGGTTGTGAGAAAACTCTATTTTACACAATACATGTACACAATTCAGATAAATTATAGACACATGTAATTTCTTTGGGAGAGATTGGCGTGTATGTGTATTCGTGTGGCATGTGCACAATATTAGCTGTATGTACCTTTGTGAGTAACCTTCATCTTGGTGTTTCCATCACCGTAAAAGAGACCAGGAATACGCGAGTATCGATTTCTTAGCGTTTCTATCCAGCCTTATATGACCTTGTTCATGGTCGGACACTTCCATTTTCCAGGAAACTCTGGAAATAAGCAGACGTGCATTGCGGTTGTTGCAGACTCTTGGACAAAAAAGGTTCTTTAGCATAACCTTAAGGAGTGAAATTGAATACTCATAAGGGTAGTTTGTGGAATGCAAAATTATTTCTTGTCACAAATCGGTTTTGTGAGAACAAACTGATGGTGCACTATGACGTATGCACATACTCTCATATGTAGAATAATATCTAATCCAGTTCGTTCTTGTTAAATATCTTGGCTGGATTCATGTAGCTTGAACGGGAAGAAAAAAGTATATTAAAAAAATATATGTAGTTTCCGCAAATAATCTTTTGCTAATGAGTGAGTGCAAACACACACTACATATCCATAGCGTGCTAGCTTTACCTTAGAAAAGTAATTATCAGAGAACCCAGCCCTGTGCTTACTTATAATGTACCTATAATTGAATTAAACTTCATCTAAAGTTATGAAGATTTTTTTGTACATCATAGAATATGTATGCACATCCGATGTGATGATTAAACTTCTTTCTAAAGTTATGAAGATTTTTTTGTACATCATAGAATATGTATGCACATCCGATGTGATGATAGCAATAGGATCAATGAATCCTTCTGAATTTTCATCACATGCTCTAATATTTTTAGACTCTAACTTGCGTGTTTATATGCATGTAAGAATTCCATCCAGAATAGTTTCCACTTCTCATACGTAACAAAGTGTACATACGTCATAAATATGATATCATATTCAATATTATCTTGCTCTTTTGTTTTTAGAATGCTGATACCAACCTCCAGATGTATAAAAATCAATGACTCTACTCTTCCATCACGCATATAACCTAATATATAAGAACATACATGATGATAATATATGGTTCATGTTATTTGGACATAAAAGTAATACTTTGGCTGTAATGACATGGTTCGGATCGGATACAAAAACGTAATTGAAAGCTGTAAAAGAGTTTTTATACATATTAGTTGCCTACTAGGTCGCTTTCTACAAAAGGGAAAATCCAGGTGTCAATTTATTTGACCTTGATGTTATATTGTGTATCAGTGTTATGTTTTTGTACAATATTTAATACAATTGTGATGCTAAAAGTTGAGTCGGGTAACACATTATTAGAAGCTCAGATAAAATGCCGCTGATATTATGCGAGTTTTTAATACAATGTGTAGGAGTTTAGGTACTTATATGCATGTCTGAATGTTATGTAATATATATCCATTAAGTTTCTTCCAAGTAAGACAATAAGGAAACTTTATGAAAAAAAATACGAATAATAGCATTTCACATTCCCAATAGTTTATAATGAACGTACTACAGACACATACTTTTACCTTTCTTTGCTTAAATCATATTTTTGTGATACATGATACAATACAGACATTCAGACTCTTACATACTTTATTGCAAATAATAATGGTAAAAGTACAACATTCATCGTCTTGTAATAAAACAGGCTTTTAACCGTATTAAGTTTGGTTCAAGGCTATAAGTTTGCCATTTTTCTTTATTATGTTGTGTCATCAAAAATATTTTCCTTATGAGTCATTCATTTTTATTGGGATCACCTCTCCCGCATTGTCATAATCAGAATTTACTGGAAACAAGAAAAGGTTACTGGAGGAATGTGGCTAAGCAATGCGTTATTATCACTGTTCTCGTGCTACAATCTATAGAGCTATTATTTATTCTCTCATGTTAACGGTTGTCGTAATGAATGAGTAATACACATTTCATGCTACATGTTTACAATATGTTTTCTGGCTGTACATGTACATAGGTATGAATGCACATACCTATATGTGTGTAGGTATATTATTTAAAAGAGTTGGAGAATATATCGTCACTAAAATATGTCTTAATCCAATTTCGTCGGCTATGCTGCTGTATTGTTTGTTCATCAATGAATGGATATGATATTAGCAATATTACAACATTTAAGTATCCCATAATAACTGTTTGAGCAACTTTTTTTTCTCTCAACTTCGTGGGTTTATAAGAAAAAGCTAATATCTATGCAAATGGAATTATTTTAGGCCATCGATTCCAAAGTAGGGCATACATGCATACAAATGCCTATATACTTTTTGCCTCTCGTGATCATTTGGTAAACGTAGTAATAACAGCAAAAGGTGTATTTTCACTATAACTGCCACACTTTACCACTATAACCATAACCATATAGTATAAACGTAAAACTTTGTCTACAAACTTTTACAACATCATCAGGGAAAAGTCGAATCCCTGCTAACTTTTTTTTTCTCTCTCTCTCTCTATCTGGTTCTCTCGGTCTTTCCGTAATTTCAGTATAGGTTTACTTTTATGGGTTAAATAAGCAGCTACAAAGCAAATGTGTGGGTACACACTACACACTGTTGTTATAACCATAATCTCTTCTTGAAACCATTGCGTTAACAGGGATTGATATACTAACATGCCCTGAATGAACCAACATACACACCAGCAGCAGTAGTAGTAGTAGTAAAAGTAACGTGTGGGCTGGCATTCCGTGTCTAGCAGTGCAAACGCAAAGCACAAGATTCACTCTAATTTTCCTTGTTTTTTTACGTTGTGCTCTATCCCTCTTGTCACCAACTCATGTTTACGGTTTCTCATTTCTCGGGTTCTCCTCTCTGGTTTGTAAAAGCTGAGTAGCACTTTCATACATGGTCGTAATAAATGCATGTATTTTTTCTCTTACACACTACATACACGTTTAGCCATGAATATTGTAGTAGCAGTAGTGATGTGATACACGCATTGATGGATAAAACCAGGAAAGCATATAATATGTATAGTAATAAGATGAAAGGTAATATAGCGAATCTCAAGAAAAAAAATTTCCCGTATTGAAACACGTTTTTATCAGGCTACGATGTGTAGGTTTTTTGGTAGCTGGCGTGCTTTCGCTCTCGCTTTTGTATTTCAGAACTCTGTATTTTCAGGAGTGCGGTGATACATAAAATGCTGGAAACTTTTATACAGTTACAGATATATAGAGCACGTACGTATATATACATAGATGTTAGATGTGTATGCAATGTATTTAACCCTTTTTGGAATATTGGAACAGCGAGCTACACCGAATATTAGGTATATTTCTGCACTGAACATGAACTCTGAAGGTTTCCCCTCTTTCCCTGCTGCTTTCTACTACGACTACTACTACTATACACATTTTACTATACGGAGAAAAAAAACGTGAACCGTGTAGTTTTGTGCTGCTGATCATATTAAACCCCGTATGCTTTTATAGTAATAATAACAATATAAAATATATAATGGAGAAAACTACAGCCTTTCCTGTTTTGATCCATTTGGTGAAAGATTAGCGAAAGGTGTCATTATTACAATTTTCTCATTCCACATAAATTCGGTCACTAAAGTAAAAAAAATGGGGGGATTTTCTTATTTTTACTTACCTACTTTTAGTAACTTACACAGAGATACATTTTACATTGTTTGTTTGGGTTCATTTTCCTTGAAGGTGAATTGGAAAGGTATAATAATCATTTAAATATATAGAAAATATATTATGGTGTGAAACAGTGATTGTGCTTAAGGATTTATTTTTAGTGTTGCATATGCATGTTTAATATTTATTTTTTTATTCATGGAGATTTCTATAAAAAGATTTTGTAAGAAAGTAAGATACAAATAAACATTTAATTTCATTCTCGAGAAGACGAGAGGAAAATATACTTTTCATCGTCCGTTTCCGTCACACGGGTCAGTTGCCTTGCATTTCATTTTTAAACTGATTGAACAAAAATAAAGCTATTTTTGCTAAAGCTGTTTATGTGCATGTTCGCAAGTTTTAAAACCATGTTGTGAAGTACCGCGGTAATTGCACAGTTTAGGTTTATACAACATATAGTAAATATATAAATTCATAAATCAATTTGGAAAAATAATAAGAGTCAAAGTAAATTATTACTGCTTTCTTTTCAAATGTTACACAAACAACAACAAAAATCAATTATTGTGATTTCCGGAATACTATATAGTAATGGTTTTAAAAACCTATTCCAGTTTATTGAACTGTGGATAAAAATATAAACATCACAAATACTGCGAATCAATCAATGTAATATTTGAGCCGAATCATCGTAATCGTGCACCATGCTGTGCCTCGTGAGTGAAAACATGAAATTATGGAATCCTACTGAAAGCTCTTGTTTTGCCAATGTCCTTGAAAGGTATCTGGTGGTAGGTAATTTCGGTAATTTTATCTTCAGCAGAGAGCAGTTGAACATGACTTGACTGAGTGTAAATAATAGTGTACAGCAAAACATACATGGATTTCAAGCTAGACGATATGGCGATAATTTTTTAAACGTTTTTAAAAGAATATATTTTAGTTGAAAAATAAAAATACACGGTTGAGCCAGAAATTTACGATAGCTTATTCGAGATATTACAATGCTGATTTGTAAGTTATTTAATGCATATTATTTATGTAAAACTTCGTAAAATCTAAATAAAGTTAAATGTTAAAGTTCATCGTTATGATCTTTAAAATACAGCCTTGTCTTCTTCAGTTCTTCACACCATGTTGAAATTAATTTGGTCTTGCCCTGACACTAATGGCAAGTTGTCAAGTGGCACAAAAAATAACAATAATTAGTATTATTGACGATTGAGAACTTTGGAATATATTTGTAATATCATCTTATATTTTTCTCGCAGTTCTCTCTGTGTCATCCTTTTATTTGCTAAATATTCATGAGACACAATTTTGTATGTAAATTCAAAATTGTATATAAAAACAAGCAATATTATTTCTGTCCCTGTATTTCTTGTTATTAGATGAAGATGATTTATTCTCAAAGTTTGATTTGGTTGCCGAATCACAGGATGTCAGACATGCAATGTATATTGCATACATACTGCTATTATTGTTTCTACTGTCAACAACGCAATTAATTTATTCGTGAATGATCTCAAATTCTTAGTATCTTAAATCTTTGTGAATGATCATGAATGAAGAAAAAAAATGGAATTTCTTATCTTATATCACAGAGCTTTAATAGCTGTAGGAGATTTTGAACAATTCCCCAACTACACAACTACCCAACTTGAAAGTTTTAAAACCAAAAAGCGAATGCATATTTTTTGAACATATTTTAGTTTGCACAGCGCCACTGCCAACTGACATCCCACTACCATAATACAACAGCAGCAGCCGCATCCGTTTGTTTTCGTACTTTGTAAACTGCAGCAACACTAACACGGGCGAGTTGGCGACTTTCTTGAGAGTGCAATGAATTGCATGAGGTCGGGAGCATATAGGAGAATAGTAATAACATCCCCAGCGTCTAATGCGAGTGAGTAGAATTTATATTTAGACATTTACGTTTTTTTCTTAATGTGACTCGACAGTAGCCCATGTACTCCACTCCACATTTCCACGTTTGTCTGGTATTTGAACTTGCTTTTTAAAAAATTTCAAATAAATTGAATGTAGTAAGTACGTATTCACGGCGGCGTATTGTATTTATGTAGTACAATAATACAATACATTTTAGAGAATAGGATTAACAAAAGGCACATTCCATTAATATCTCCAATTTCTCTGTAAAGTCCTAAATCTTGAATTAATGGAAACATTATTTTCTCTCATACCGTCACTCCGGGAAAAATACAAAAAGAAGCAACAACTTTTACCACTACACTACAATAACAAAATAAAATGCATTCTCTAGATATCAGCATAGTATTGGCAGTGGAGTTATTCCTTGAAAAGAAAACATCATCACAGCATCATACATATAAAAATACTAAAGTAAATTGCAACGACAAAACAACTTTTGTATAAAATGTATAAATCTGCCTGTAGTAAAGAATGGAATTATTTTGTGGTAGAAGAGCACGATATAACAGAACAGACGGAAAGTTCCACGACGTAGTGCTCTGCTTCTGCTCCTTATTACGATTTTATTTTTTCCTCCTTATTTGATTTTTTATCTGTGATGATGTTCATCGTCTTGCTTAAAATATGCAACATAAGGCATCTTAGTAGTGTTGACGGTTAAAAAAAGGTTGTCGCATTCTCCGGTATCTAAAATATTTTCTCATTCGAGCACATTCACTCTCTTTTTTTCTCAAATAGAGAGGTAGTTGTATATAAATGGGACAGTATTAGACAGAGAAAATGGTGTTTCGGCTCAGCATAATGATATTCCACACAACTGTATGTATGATTATTATGATAATAATAACTGACAAACATAAATATTCTCTTCTCATACTTATGCAGCACGTAATAATGATGCTTCAAAGAGATATTTTTGCTATCATTTGCAAACATTAATAGGTAGTTATTTTTTGCAGTAGCAGTTGTGTTAATGGCACTACGCTACGGGAGAAAAAAAGAAGAAGAGTTTATGTTGTTGTTTTATAGAGAAATTGGCAATACACTCCGGAACACCCAAATCGTTTGTTGTTGGAGGAATGATATTATCCTCTACAGCCGATAATCATGCATATGTGTTATGGGATGCCTTATGAAAGTATTATTTGGGCAACTTCCAGAAATGCAAAAAAAATGTATGATGGCTCAAAAAAAGATCAAACAAACCATCCTTTTCAAAGCCATACATAGATCCATGTGCACAATATGTCCTTTTGACTGACTGGTTGTATATTTCCATCACAGAATTCAAAATAGGAAGTGGTAGCATGTATTTTTATTGTGACATTCATTTACATATCAAGAGAGCAAGAGTCGCACTTTTTGTTCAAGTGTTTATATGTAGGGCTTTGTATGTAGGTATGTATGTTATATTTTTGGTGCTATCTTTTTTCTTATATTGATTTGGGGACTATACATGTGTAGATAGATTGCCAAACGATCCGATAAAATCGGTAAATCAGTTGATGCTAAAAATGAAGTAAACTTTAAACTTGTTTCTTTTTTGTATGTGAATATTTCAGGAAACACCTCACCCGTTTGTTGACGCAGGAGCACCGATTAACAAGTGAAAATGCGAAAAGTCATTGAAATGCACGAGAAGAGAAGATGATGATGATGAAAATGGAAACATAGCAAGTGCAGCATCCCGTGTAATGTTGGTGTAAAAAAAAACCGCAAGAAGACTTTAACCTTTTGTACGACTGGTGCTGTTGTGAATTTTTTAAGACTTATCATTGTACAAGCAACTAATACTACTTATCGCCCTCTTTTACACTACTACGGCTGCTGCTGCTGCTATTACTTCTTCAAGATTATTCTATTTAAAACTATGTAAGTGGATGATCACACAACAAAAAAAAAAGGTTTTAGTACAGCAAAACACTGCAGATTTTCTGCAAACCAATTATATCAAAACCAAACCAGTACTGTTTGCATGCTAGGAAGAAAGTGCTAGGACAAGTTACCAAGTAGTTTGATTGCAAACCTTTTTACTTTAGAAATCCAAGTTCCAGTACTCCTCCCAAGAAAGCCAAACATTTTTATTATTATTATTTTATGATTTGTTCCGAGCCCCTGTATTAATTTGCGTTACTTTTTTGTTTGTTTGAATTTTTCAGTTTGGGAAAAAAGGACCTCTCTCCCTTCTAGAGATTTTTAAAGAAAGAAAGGGCTACACAAATTCAGAAAAAAAAGAATTCAATATATTAGAAAAAAGAGAGAAACTGAGTCTGTCTGAGTGCAAGGATTAGTCATTTTCTAAATTTCCTTTTAAAATATCCCATTTGAAATATGCCTGTCCCGGATTCCTACAGCCGCCGCTACGGCCGTGAGGAGACAACTTATACCAGCAGCTACTCATCGCGAGCAGGTACGAGATCCTCGTACTTGTCCAGTTACAGCACAGCCAAACAAAGTACATCGCTACCTCCCAGACCCCCATCTATATATGGGTCTGATTCGTATAGAAAATATGGGGACCCATCATCTGTGACAAGTCGCTTCCTCACTTCCACTGGCTCATCAAGTCGACTGAGAGACTATGGAGCAGGTTCCAGCAGTACGGGCGGTACAGGTGGCTACCGATCCTCAGTTTCGCCAGTCCGTGCAACTTCCGCCCTCCGCAGTTCCATCGCAGATAGGCTCAAAGCTATGGAACTTGATGGAAAAGACGACGAGTCGCCAGTTAGGAACAGCTATACTTCACGGTACACCACTTTGAGGAGCCGAGAACCTGTGTCATCGATAGGCAGCAGGGCTTACACTTCAACCTATGCACGTGATCGAAGTAATAGCCGTGAGTACGGTATTTCCCCGCTGGCCACCTCATCTTCAAGCCTTTCCAGTTCGCAACGAGAACGAGATCCATCACTGACACGGTCCACGACAGAAAACCTGAAAAAGAGAGGGTCTCCCTCGCCCACCTCCACAAATGCGAGCTCGCGAAAGGCCTCGACTGATGCAGTGGTAGCCAATGGCGTGTCATCCTCCGAGGTAAATAAAACTAGTTCAAGCTCCTCTTCTACTTCTGAATCTGCTACTTGTGCGTCCAAGGGTGTTGCTACTCATATTGCTATTACCACTACTAGCAAAAAACCTCTGGTCACTACTAGTTGTGCTACTACCACAATTTCTGACACTACTACTGATAATCCTGTTGTAAATGTTGACGGCAATAATACTAGTGTTGATGTTGGTGATGATGATGTTAATGCTGTTGCTGCTACCACTGTAATTGTATCTGACAGTAGTCGTGCTTACAATAAGTGTGCTAGGGACTTGGAAAATAATGATGTGGACAGTAGTCATAGCCCTTCTGGCACAACTCCGCTCATTGTCGGTGATGATATCACAGTTACTAATATCGCTATCTCTCACGACGAGGTTGATTCCACCAACAGTTCTAATAATAGTAACAATAAGTCATTGGGCATGGTAATGATGAATAACGGGAATAATAGCAGTGATGACGATGGTGGCAGTAAGAAGGATAGTAATAGTGTAGTAGTGATGGTAGTTCAAGATAGGAACAATAAAAAGGTGAAAAGTGTCCCTTCCTCTTCTTCTACTTTGAAGGATACTGTCATTGGTGGTGGCCCGGCACCTTCTTCCTCTTCGGTTGTGGTGGACTCATCTGGGGTTGGCGGCGGTGGTGGTGAGCACGCTTTGGGTTCTTCTTCTTCTCTTTCTTCTGCTTCCGATTCTGTCTTCTCTTCTTCAACTCTTGTTAAAGTCATGGAGAAAGATTCCAATGGCAATCCAATATCTACTGACTCGAAAGATGAGCGCCCAGAAGGTGTGGGGGTGATGGCGGTGAATGGGGCTAAGGGTAGATATGGCAAGAATGATGAAATTGGTACTACTTCTCGATCTTCATCGTCCACTACTATTAAGGCATCTGCAGTACGGAGGAGAAGAGAATCCGATTCAAATGCAAACAATTTGGTGGATACAATGCCTAATGGGAAAGGGGATGAGCATGGCGTTAGTAATGGAGATGATAAAAATAAAATCAGTATCGAAGTAAATCGGGAATCATCCCCCCATGAATCTTACACGATTTCCAAACCTAGAAGATCTTCCGCTGCAAACACTAGTGCATCTGTAGTTCAGAATAATGCTTCCTCCTCCTCCCCTCGATCAAGTTCGTCCAGAGTAATTTACCATACTATTAAAGTTGAGGATTCCGTAACAAAGTCCCCTTCCCCAGAACCCATCAGTTTTACCGTGAAAGCTCCTACCACTTCTACCTCAGCCTCTCTTGGTGACAATAAACAAACGGAGCCGGGGAAAACGTCCTCCTCATCATCCACGGCGGCGGGTATAGATACAAGTGCTGAATTCAAAGTGTCACTGCCAAGACGTCGCTCTTCTACCGTCAAACCTTCAGACTTGCCTTCCACCACCAGTTCCTCCACTAACTCCTCAGGGAATGAGAACCGTCATAGTAACGGTAACATGGAACCTGGAGAACCCATGGATGAATCCAACCATAAACCCAAATTAAATTCATATGCAAGACAGACCAATTCCCCCTCAAAATCTGGAGTTATGAACCATACTGTTCGGACACACAGAAAATCTGGGTCTCCTGCTGATAAAATTGTGGCCAATCATAATCACACTGCCTCTTTAAGAAACGAAGAAGACTCATCCTCCTCTGTTGAGGACGAACACAGTGAGCACGAGAGACGTCTAAAAAAAGCCCCAACCCCAACATCCGCGTCATCAAGATCATCTTCTGCAGTAAATAGTGCAGCCAGAAAATCCAAGTCCAAATCTCCTTCCCCACGTGTATCTTCTAAAGGGTCCGGCTTTGAGGCTCCCTCGTCTTCTGTTTCTTCCAAGTATTTGAACAATAGTGAAGGCAGCGACAATGTAAACGGCTTAGAAATGGGAGGCCCACACACAAGCAAGTTTGCTTATGCACCTTCGCAACTAGCAGAGAATTCATCCAGCCTTGGTACTAACAGAAATGACAGGAAAAGCCGTTATGCTCATTTGACTGGTGCTTCGTCAGCCATTACCAGTGACTCGTCAGATAATGTAAGTTCATGACAATCATTTTTTCGTCAGCATCCTCCTCACTTGAACTTTTTTTTTCTTCTGTTTCGTTTCTTTCGCGCTGTCTCTGCTACTATTTCCTATCTGCTCTTGCTGCTACTATTCTTCCAGCTTTCATTTCATTGTATTTTATTTTGATACACAGAAAGTAGGGCTTTCTTTTACTATAAATATAATTTGAGTCTTTCTTGAGTAGGTAAATCTAAGTTATCTTAAGGTAATTTACATCAACATTACTACCTTGCAGTCGTTTAAGTTAAATGAGGATGAGTGCCAAACCAGTTATATGTACAATGTACATGTCACAATCAATCATTATTATAACCTGCCCAATAATAATATTTTTCATCATGTTGTTACTTGCTTAATTTAGTCCAGCATTATATGTGCATCGGTATTATATTTATACTTTTATTACAGATAGGAGTAGGCAAGAATGCTTTTTATAGTCATAATAATACACAACAATCAAGTAGGGCATATTTATTGTGATGAATGGAATTTTGTTATTAAGATCAAAATAATAAGAGTAGTAATATGTAGTTATTTGTGATTTTATGTGTGATTGTGATTGCTTTGTATTTATGGCATTGCATCCTGTAACTGTCCATTAACCTATTTCTACCACGCTGTATATGCATATGCGCATATCACATTCATTTTGATTTTTGTGGAACAATTTCCTCCACGTTTGTTCTACCTGTTCATTTACGTCCGAACTAATATTATTATTAATATTTCATATATTTACCTATTTTCGTTCCTGTAAATACTTTTACTGAAGAATCAGGCTTGTTCATATTTTAAGTGAAGGTATATTATGGTAGTACACATAAAGGTGTATTCCATGTAAGTAAAAGTGCTTAGAGAAAGTCATCCACCTTATTTTCGGGAAGTATAGTACCACTCTAGTTTTTTCTTGAGCAGTTGTCACGTTTGAACACATTTGTCGAGATCCTTTTAAAAACGAAAAAAACACTGACGATTTGTATTTGATTTCAGCAAATGAGTAAATTAAAAATAGGTGTATACATATTACATATACAGAAAAAAATACAGTCAGAAATCATATAATTCCTGCCAACACTGTACTGTAAGATATTATCAGAGTATTTTCGGATTTCCTTTCCAAATGTTAAAGCTTCCTGTTAGTAGTAGTGCGAGGAGTTGAGGGATTTTCCTTTATTCCGTTGCAGTTACTCTGTGAGTTTCGTTCAAACTTGTTATAAGATACCATGAGTTCAATTTCGCAACCAGTTTCCGCATCTTTTAAAACTGTCTACGTTACGCGAATGTGTTGTAGTGAAAAGAATCACTATTTCCAACCACACAGGCCAAGGTGACAGTGTGACTGTTCAAAGCAAAGTTGGCAGTGTCGCTGTCTAAACTAAAAAGATTGCCATCATCTGTGTATGGCCATGTCGTATAATGGCTTCCCCATGTGTATCTGTGTGTGCTATTTTTTTTTAGCAAGAAGAGCAGGTTACGGATCAATACAGTCAGTTGTGTCGGCTGCTAGCTTTTGAAATAAATATATTATTATACTTTAGCTAGGATAGCCCACCCATGCATAATTGATACAACTTTTGTAAAGATCAAAATAAGTTTAGTAGAAATTATGGGCTCGAAGAAAGTGAAATGTAGAAGGTCATCTTCAAGAAAATCATGTCACGGTCAGTATAATAACAATAACAGTGATGGTGACAGTATGTCATTAGAATTAAATGGCAATGTTCACAGGGATGCCAGTGATTGTGATAAACCCGGAAATATTTTGTCAACAATGCTGTCATATTCCTCTATAGTGAAATGGTCTCAGGCTTTCGTTGCCTCACTTCAGATTACTTTACTTGAGTTACTTAATGGAGAACTTCCAACTAGTGAAAAGTTTGTAGGGAAAGATGGCACATTAAGTGGCAGTGACATTTTAGTAGGGCGACGGGTTGGAAGTAAGTTGCATCTTCCAACTACGTCGCTAATTTCAACGGTTCATATTCTTCATGCATTCCTTGTTGTCATTACTGGTATTGCTCTACTGTACGTGTTTTTGCTATGGTCTTGGGCAAATATCAAGCGACCATTTCAAAGAAAGTTCACTATCTATAAAAGTGATGAAAATTGTAGTACTATTGGAAGTATATATGATGAACCTCAGAATAATATCAACAACAATGATAGAACTTCCAGAGAAAAGTTTTTCTCTGAGTGGGGTAACGTGAAAAATTATAGTAAAGGTGCATCGACCACTAATCCTATACATTCCAACCAGCCAATAATCCAATGTGTACTTGCACACAAAAGCGTAACATTTGGAGGATCTTCACAAGTTTTCGAGTTCATAAAGGTATGTCTGATCAAATGTGTGATGTGTGCATATAATATGTGTATAGGTTTGGATATACATGTAACATTGGATTCACTTTTAATTCCATTATCCAACTTCATTTCTGTCTAGTATGCATTTATGCAAACTCTGCCAAATTAAATTAAATGTTAAAAAGTTCTTTGAACGTGTCAAAGTACTCACTGCATACGCTTTTAAATTACGCTGTGATTCAATATAGACGTCTGCCTGTATCATATAGGTATACCTATTATAATGTCGAGTTCCTTCCTATTGCTGGCTTTATCTTGTTTTACATCAAGACGAGCCTATATGTATTATTTTACACATTCTGTAGTGTTTCTTCTTACATACAGTTGAGAAGTATATGTAAATTTGGGAATGAAGCCAAGAAAAAATAGGACACATTTTGGTTTGATGTCTTTGTGATGATATTAGGGAAAAATATAATAATGAACACTCGAGCATGCAAAATAACAGTGTATGCCACCATATCACACCAACTTTAAAAAACATACGTTGAGTTTTTAACAAAAGTATGTAGGTGTATATGTATATCAGTTCAGGCGAGATATGAGTACACTTTTAATTATGTACAATTTTCCAGAATCAAATTTTATTACATTTGTATGATGTTTTTTGCTTAATGATTCTGTCAAGTTTTTTCTCTCCAAAAGTACTAGTAAATTACTTTGACATACATATACATCCATCGTCGAAAGGAAGAAGCATAAAGTAAATATTGCATGACAGGAGGAGGAGGAGGACTTTTAATAAAGCATAAAAATTTACTGCTCACATAAACAGGATTCTAAATACTTTTTCAACATACCAACTATCAGCACAGATTCCGTATACATAAATATTGTACAGACAGATATGCATTATACATACAATATAATATAGGTATTTTATTCAATAGATGCGTGTATGATGATGATGAGGAACTACCAACGAACAATGAAAATTATAAAGCTAAACAAGCTTGCGTTGCATTTTTTGTAGAAATGATTCCTAAAAGAAATTTCGCTTCCATATAACCTGATTATTATGCTCGTCGTCGTGATTTGAAGGTCATTTTTTGACATATGGGCATATATTCCATCCCTAAACATGTCAGCATGATAAAAATTGTCTATTCCTGTATCCATTTTTACCGCCATAATAATATCAACATCATCATCATGACACAAAGTAATGCTCTGGAAGTAAGTACAAGTGCAAAAATCTTTTCGTACTGATGGGCTCAGCTAAACACAAAATAAGCTATATTTTGCTGCATGTTTTAAGTTTGCTTGAATTGCTTAATTATTTTCATGCTGTTATATGTTAGTAGTAAGTAAGTAAAAAGTAAATGCGTTGTCTTCGTCGTCGACTACAATAACAATAGCTACTAATTCTAGCCTTATAGCTCTCTTGTGTGACTTCAATTTTTATAATTTCACTACACGAAACAATGCACAAACAAATCAGTGCATATTTTTATGCTGCTGCTGCTCATGTTTTAAGTAATTAATGTGCTGTCATAGTCATCACGTCCCAAAGTAGTGATTTTATCTATCATACACAACGGCAACCACTGCAGCCTGCAGTAGAGTTCACCTTGACTTTATTAGATTCAATAATTGCAAATATATGGATGGACTTGTACTAGTGCAGTCAAACACGAAGAAAATGTGCTATTCTATTTCATATATATATACTGGCATAGTTGATGTGTTATATATATTTTTTTATTCAAAATCGTAGTTGGTTATTTGTTGAAGAATGGAAGTGTAGCGAATGGATTGAGTATACATATATCAAATAGCGTGAAAGAGTTAAAACGTAATCTTACTCCGCTCTGCAAGCTAAATCGATGAAGCCTTGCAAAAAATATGCATTATGCACAATATAGTCAATACCCATTGAAAAATTTACTACATATTATTATGTACACGTCACCACTTATTCAACGCACAATTTGTGTAGGACGGTTGGGGGGGTTATGCAGTCAAGCATGGCAAATCGTGCTAAACAAACATTTATTTACATGATGTTGTGATTCATATAATTATGTACCTCCTTTTTATATCAACATTATTATGTTACATAGGTATATTATTATAAATACAGAATTTTAGTTTATTTTTGTTCAATTTATCAACTCCAAATTTAAACTGTGAGTCAGTCAGTAGGAACGTAGTTTTTAAGCTAAAGATTCATCTAGCTATGCAGTAATTGACAAAAAAGAAGAAGGAATTCTTCCGGAACCACGAAATCTGAGAATTATGGCAAATACATTAATGCATAGTAAATACATATAGGTAATTATTTTTCTGTCTATATGAGAATTTTACAGAAATGGGCTCACGTTTTTACGGTATTTTCTACTTTTTTGCTCATGACAAGAATTAGGAAATTGTAAAAATGACCTTGAGCGTTCCATATAAACACCTTTATCCTATCATATTTTACTTCCCATAATCTATCCCAAAACAGCAAAAGAGCATGTTTGATCATTTGACTTCAATGATCAGTGGTAAGTTTACCACTTCAGATATTCCCATTCCCATAATATGGTTAAAAGTGATAAACAACAACAACAATAATTATTAGTGCAATGCGAGCTGCTCGTTTCCTTACGCCTATACCAGTATCACTACTATGGTGGATGACCAGTTTACGACTACGAAGAATCGTTCAATTTTCTTCAAAAAAAAGTCTCATGATAAAAAAAAATATTATTCAAAAGTATGAGAGAGTTATTATTTGATTTCGTAAATATAAAATATATCTTGAGATTGATTGCATTTTTACTTTTACACGTAGGTATAAGTGTAATGTATATATTTGAAAATAATTTCTGTGTAACCCGTGTAGCCCACGTAGTAAGAAACTGCTGTTAACAGCCTCAATGTACGTCAGGTCAGAAATTCCCCTAGATAATACACTAGATATTGCGTGGAACATGGTCAGTGACCAGACGCAAAAATTCACACGGGAAACGGATGTTCATTCTTTCTTGACTTTTGCTGGCAATAACGTGCATATGCTTTTTATAGATTTAAATTTTAATGATATATATCTTTTTTTAAATCCCATTTTGTTCATGATAAAATTGTCCAAACAATTGCTTAGCTTGGGGCACGTAAAATAAAGCAAGTTTTTTTTAGAGAGAGAAAATGAGATTTAATAATGGGAAAATTATGCATTTTTTTATATGACATGAGGTTAGTGTATTTATTTGACTTTTCTGCTTCGAGTTCAGTTCAGCTTAAAGCACGCATTGTAAAGGTGTGTCTTCCGTGGACAAAAATATAAATGTACCTATCTAGGTAGACATTAGAGTTTAGAGACTCAGATTATGAAGAAAACTTGTTGGCGTACGAACAAAATAATTCGAAATAAATGATTTTAATTTTTTATGGCATTATGAAGCCATATAGTCTCATAGTCTATACAATTACGTGTAGTCGATGAACAAAACTCTTTCCAAACAATGTACGTATGAATTTTCTTTAGGTGAAGCATCCGAAATCTTGCTTTGCAATCGTAGAAATTACTACGCACAAAATGTATTGCAACATAGTCAGAATTGATAAAAGTGGTGAACCGAACATTCAAGTAGATTAAATAATAATTATTGGATTTCAGGTTCGTTAATCAGTTCTCCAATTCCAGAAGCTTGGAAAATCCTTAATTTTTTATAAGCTTATCTCTAAAACATATTAAGACAAAAAAAAATGTTATTTGGCAATTGGAGTTGGATGCGCAACTTGATACGCGTTTTCAATCACGTAAAAAGTACTTTTTATTGCATAGCTTTGTTTTGGAAAATGTAATTATGGTGCGGTACCTCGTATAAAAAGTCAATAGCCCACCAACACCAACAGCAAAAACATGTGCAATTTGAATGGTGCATGCATAATGCCTACATCAACATATCATCATCATGCTAAACGATAGAGGAGGAGGAAGTAATCAAGCCTTTTTAATCACAACAAAGGAATACACAAACAATAACTGTCTTCCTGTAAACTGTATACACAAAGATCCTGGCTGATTTCTTTAATTGTAATATTTACTCACTCTTTTCAAGTTACCTGAAACTGAAAGCTATTAAAGAGTTAGCAGGAAAGATGAGCATATTATGTTGCTAGTACCTCGTGTGTCGCAAGCAATCATCCATCCCCGTAGCACAGCATGTTAAAAGATGTTCGAAAAAAGGTGCAGCGCTTCACACCAATAATTCTGGGTTCGCGTCATCGACGATATAAGATAGATGAATAGATATGAGAATATATAGTTTTTCGTCTGGTGGATATTTGCTACTTACCACTGTTGTGCTGTTGACTACGTATACAACAAAACAAGGCAATATCTGATGATGATGATGATGATTATGACTTTACTTGTTCACTTTGCTAAAATTATTGCATTCCTAGTTTACATGCGAAAGTAATTTATGTACCTCTTAGGTATATAGGTATGTATGTATGTGAGTAGGTATATATATTTTCTACCCCGTCGAATCAAGCAATATATAGTTTGTTGTGCATGCAATTAATTTGAACAAAAAATTCTAAAAACAAGCAACCGCTAAGCATTATAAGTATATTATGATGTTAAAAAACAACTCAACGTAAAGCGCTTTTAGTTTCAATATTTATTGCATGCAAATGCAAAAGGTATATGCATGTATGCAATAATGTGCTATAAAACATGTACATTGGACACCTGTTTGATAATTATTTTTTCATATTGTTTAAATTGTCATACCTAATATAAATTCAATATATGTATGGGTATAGTAATATATATTTTTATAGGGTCTTTGTTATTGTTATTATTTTTTTTTTTTTGAATGAACTCGTTGACTCGTATAGTATACTGAGGCATGAACTCATCTCAAGCATTGCTTTATAGCACTACGATAATATGCAGCAAAAGACTTGTGCGCGTTTATCTCGCCGTTTTGAAGTACATGTTGTACTATGTACTCAATTTATTCTGATGATAGACTGATAATAGTTCATCTCATCATTGTGAGTAAACAAGAAGTGTGTACAGAAAAGGAACCGATCAATCTTCAGCTAAATATTGTGGTAGGTGTCGGTCGGTGTCCCATTGTCCTATTTCCTAGACTTTTTGCGTACATGTTTTGTACATATGGTGTTAGAACGAGCTCCACTACCTGGCAATAGAAATCGAGTTGTTTTACTCTTAGAAATCATCAATCAATCAATATTTATTTTAAAAATTATTTGTGCGTGTGGCATGTACTACTATAGAAGTGATTGTGGAAGGTACAAAAATTCTTAATGAAACTTTACCACTCAATTTTTGCATTTGTGCATGACTAATTTTCATATTCTTGTGCAATCGCGTCATGTGCCAATTTTTATTTTATATTTCGATTGATTCAAGACTATATTGCACTGCATATTTGCATGGAAGCAAAATCATGCATTACGCAACATTGCGGTCTAGTCGAGGCAAGGAAGTTAAAAAGTAATGACGTAGGAAAACTGAACATCATAGAACAGTGCAGTGATAGTGGTACAGATTCAAATGTAATCAATAAATTTATCCAGTAAAAATAAAAATAAACCTCTGACTGTTTTGTACGAGACCACAACAAAAGCATAAAATCTAAATTCCGAAAAATAATTTGTTGTAATAATTATTATTGAATTGAAACACAAATTGAGACAGAGAGGCGAATTAAAGCTACGTGCGTACAATCGCTGAAAACTTTTTTTTTCGTTTCGTACATTTGTTTCATGTGTAGTACTTTTTCTGATAATAATCACTGCAAAACTTTTTGTGCAACCATAATGTATAGGAATCGTGAAACCGTGAAAGCATATGGGAATGAGAAATAATGGAATATTATGATAATGATACAACAAGTTGAGCTACTGCAACTTTTCTACCATATAGCTGGTTTAAAAAAATCCCCTGGATGCTGACGGAATAATATAGGCTTATGTTTTTTAGCCTGTTGTTTAAATAAGTTGTTGTATGTTCTGGAATTCATTTACAAGACCAGCCTAATAGCATACCTGTTTTGCAAAGTTGTTTAAAAAAAATGCACACACATGTATCCACGTGCAAAAAAAAGTTTATTAGGGATAGAATAAAAATTAAGTACGGATCCTGTGTTACAAGTAGTCTGTCAGTTCAGTAGTTGGTAGTTCCAGTAAAAATACAAGTACCTATAGACAGGTCAAATAAATTTTATCTTTCGAGACGACTACTGGTGCATACATAGTTTATGCAAAAATGATGAAACAGACAATTGTGAATATTCTACACACACACATGAGACATGACTTTGATGGTGACAGTGTTGCTTTTGAAATTTTCAAACACTGCATAATTTTAATCCTTTTATGACAGGGAATCATAAAGGTTATGAGTGTGGAAGTTGTATGTAGGATTGAATCATTGGATGTTAAGTTTTAACAATTTTTTTTTAAATCCATGAAGTAGTATAAATAAACTACATAAATTATGTTGTCTGCTGAGACTGTTTGATGGATCGTCTGATGTTATATTTTAGTATTTTATAGATAGATTTTTGATACGCATACCTATGTACATATGGTGTATGTATGTACCTATATGTATGTTTATACCATAATATTAACAACATTTTGTTTGCGTAATATCTTCTATACCAGCAGACTACTAGACTAGACCATGACAATATCGTAGAAGCTGCTAAGATAAATACATAAAATACCTATGTATGTAAGATTGCAAGATATGTTTTTTTAAATGTTGATGGGATCATCAAAAAAACTATGAGTTCATGCTTTCCATAAGTGGCGATGTGATGTGATGACGATAATTCGTCCTCGAACCCCAAAGCTGCTCTGCTGTGTGGTGAGCTGATGATGATTCTTCTGTTTCTGCAATAAAAAAAATTGTGGCTGGAATTGCTGCTGGAGAGTTTGTAATGCCAAAAACTTGAAATCAAATATCTCTTACTTCAGTTTGACTTGAACAATCATACTGGTAGGTTGTGTGTACGTCCGCGTGCAAGTAATTTAGATGGACAAACAGTGTTTATAATTTTAGTGCAGCACATGCTTGCAATAAGCTATGTGTTGTGGTTAAGGAGTGGTATGTTGTGATCCAATTTCCCTTTAAAATGTGTAATCATTTTTGCACAGCATTTTCAATTCTGCAGTGCAGTGTTTGCGTAAAAGCTTCGACCAGAGGAAGTTGTTCATCGTTCATCCACCACACGCATGCCTCATAAATAAGTTGTTGTGGTATTGGATATTGACTTGAGAAAAATTGATTAAAAATCGAATGAAATCGAAAGTGGTTTGGTTTCACAGAATCATATTGCCAAAGCAAAAGATTGTGAGTTGTGAGTCAGTATTAGACACAAGACACAAAGAATGTGTACAGGTGTAACCTGCAATATAAAGGAATAATAGACACACATTTTTCATTGTTGATGCCTACAAGTGATTGTTTTGTAGCCTGTGTGTGTGTGGTTGAAATTAACAACGCTCTTTGTTGTGTTTCATTGTGGTTAATAAGAAGTGTCTCCTTTTGTATTGTGCACTGCACATTCCGTATTCTCAATTATCTATTATTTTACCTTGCACACTTTTGATACTGTCATTATTTGATAACCGTCAGCAAGGGAGTGACTCTCAACTCATTGGTGAACACAATGCACTTGAAAGTGTTAATATTAAATCTAACTTTCCCTCAGCCTATAAAAAGGCGACGGGCAAGTTTTAACGTCAATTGTGGCCAAGAAGCACTAATAGAGGTAACGCGCAAGCGTACAAAATATGTACCCTTGTAAAACAAATCACTCATATAATTAATAGTATACACATATTAAAGTTTTAAGTACGATGGGTTATTGGCTTATTATGTGGTTTGCAATTTGCATATCGAAATTGGTATGTTTATTGTTGCGGGGATTGCAATGTGCATATTTGTAGCTTGCTTGATTCGAAATATTAGCTGATTGCTGTTTTGCTTGGGGTTTTACAAGGTACACCATGTGCGCTAATATTAGCAACAAATATAATTTTGATGATATTTTTTTTTTGTAATAGCATCACGTTTTCATAGTTTATGTATGCAAATTTATGAATATTTATGATAGAAGCTTATAATAATTTTGTTGTCTTGTTGGCTTTCAATGATTATGAGATGTAGTATCCTGTCCACAGCCAACGATTCCGATTCTTAAAAGTGATGGATGGGAAAGGTTATCTGCTAGCTTTAATTGCTAACGTGATAAAGGCTCATTATAGGCACAAGACATTCACTTGCAACTTGTTCAGAGACATTTTTATGGATTTTTGTGGTATGGACAGTTATATGCTGATTAGATAGAAAAGTAGAGATAGTACGATGGTGCTTGGGACTGAATTCGCTACCTGTTGTGTGTTTATGTCAGATTTATCTCGTGTCGGGTCATAACTGACTGTGAATAAAATTGTGAATATTATCTGGTGGAATTACCATAAAGAGGGACAACGTATTTGTAGCATTTTAATTTTTACGAATTTACATGCATCAAAAGGCAGAACAATGGAATGCTAATTATCTAATCCGCATTTTCATTATTATTGTAGGAAAAGCATAATTTGATGTATTAATAATGAGTAATGACACATAAAAAGATAATTTTTGTCCTTTGACCAGTTTATTTTGCAATACACAATTATCAATTTATTAATTTCAAAAGGAATCACATATAACAATTAAAACTAACAAAACATCTTACATTAGGGCCATTGATCTTTTATAAGCTCTAGTTAAATCGAAATGCATTTTGGGATTGCATATGATGTGACGACATGTAACATTGCAATTGCATTGCATGTTTAAGAACTCTTTTAATTGTAACATATTATTTAAATATTATCCATTTGACAATACCAAGCAATTATTATTGTCATTGTTGGGTACTTAGTAGAGTTCTCTTCTACCTTGTAACTTTGCACTACAATTTGCATGATGTTGATGCATTTCATGTTTATCAGTCGTCAATGCCTTATTTCGTTGATTTGCATTTTTGACATTATTAGATTCCATTGCCTTTCTTAACAAACAACAACAGTAGGAAAAAAATTCACTAATTTTCAGTGCTTACATGCAAACGACAATATATACTTTTTAATCCATACATTACATTTTTTCCGCTTTATTTGACAACGACAACAACAGGTACTTTCGTACTGCATGCTATGGTGTAAAAGGTTAGAAATAATGCCATCATCATAATAACAAGAGTACGGGGTACACAGGAGTGCGAGTGACGATGACTTATAAATATGCATAGTGGTTAGTGGTATATTAGAAAGTCCACATGCGAAGCATATACATATATGAATGAAAAATGAATTAGTAAACTAATGCTACTACTAGCTACAATGGATGGACGGTCAGAAATCCCACTTACTCAATTTAAAAAAGATGATTTTTTGACACTCACGGTTGTCAGCCTTGAAGATTTAACATACCATACTTGCCTCTACATATTTTACCCAAGCTTTTAGCACCAGCATGCTCTGATGCTCTCCATTAGATAGAGAGAAAAAAACCGTGTAACAACGACAGCTTTAATGATGTGTAGGATGTGTGATGTAGGATAATATTATAGGGTCTCATAAAATAGTGCAATATATATTATTATATGATTGCAGGAAAAAAATATATTAAAACGAAACAATTGCTCGTGAGTGAGCACATTGTAAGTATTCTATTGACTAACAAAATCCCCTAAAATTGCTCGCATGCTATGGCTATTAACTAGCCAGGCAGAGCCATGCAAACACCAGACATTAACCCTGCAATAAACTTATAGCGTTTGATCTTTAGAGTTGACTTTTTTTTGCATCCATTCTCAATGCTAAATCCATCAAGAGAACACCACCACCATACCAGCAGTCTCATCATCATCATCATCATCATCATAACGCCACACACGCATACATTGAATGATCCTATGATCCATGGTGTGATAATACTCTGAAGAACAAGCAAGAATTTGACATTGGGCATTTTTTCAGTAGATCAACGAGCAAAAGGTGGTTGATGGAATAATGATGCAGAAAAGTTATTATTCTTCTCTTTAGTCGTCCATCCTTCATCAACGTTGATGAGCACGGCACGAAATATCGTTTAACATAAAAGTTGCACTTTGGTATTAAGGNTCTTCTCTTTAGTCGTCCATCCTTCATCAACGTTGATGAGCACGGCACGAAATATCGTTTAACATAAAAGTTGCACTTTGGTATTAAGGTCATATATACATATATCATATCATATGCATGGAATGGAGCTTTTGATTTTTGGATTGCCAAAACGGATAATTTTTATACGTCAAAGTATGTATGTATAAGTAATAGTGAAGGAAGGTGGTATTGTATTGTATTATTGTATTTTACAAGTTACATGATAATCCATGAATACCATCATGAGATGCGATATGATAATGGCTTATTATCACAACGATCATATCCATCCAGTCGCCAAAGTCATTTGAATATTTACACCTAGGCACATGATATTTTATGGCTTGTTTTTAGCTCGTACAGGTAAATGTATTTGATTTCTCGTATAGTCGTTAAAAGGCAATAATAATGTTACTTATCAACTTTTATTAGCAAGTAAACATAAAAGTTATTTTTATAAGTTGTTCTGGCGTAGTTGTGAAATTCCAAATTTTCTCCACATCAGCATCAGTCAGGTGGATGGATCGAGTGCAATGTTTATATGTATTATGCAATGCTTTTTATAATATGCTGAAACACGATCCAATCCAGGTGGGTATGTATGTGTAAGTGCGTTTGTTCAGTAGTGGGAGATATTAGCATCACTTATGATCTGATTGTAAAAAACTGATGAATTGGTTTCACTGGAACAAAGCAGATTAAACTTGAGTCGGTATTATCTCAATCCTTTTCTTTTCAATGAATCGATGAAAAATTTATTCGCACGGTGAGGGAAGAATTATTTTTTCATACATAAGCTTATATTATTAACCTTTAGCTGCTGTCAATATTGCTAACTGTCTACCTGCATGCGCACGTGATTGTGTGGGGACATTTAATTAAATAAATAGTCAAGACCAGATGACAGGCTTTAAATTTAAGGCATTAAATAATTACTAATGCTTATAAGCTGCTTAAATGCAATAATTAATTTGCAATGTATCTTGTGAAAATATTATAATAAATAAATATTATAT
>JAHZNC010000009.1:0-12393 GCA_027744095.1 Zhuqinia jingwanae
TAATATATATATATTGAATGGTTTGTTGTGAGTGAAGTATGATATGTTCCATTATAATTAAATATTATTGTCAGTGTCAGTTGTTGGTTCCTATAAGACAGCCTTATATACATACCTACACTCATTGTACATACATATACGTTATTGAACACGACATAATATGAAATACGCCAAAAAAACCTTAATCACGTTTATCATGCTTTTTTTACTATGCAACCCATTCTAAAAGTCACAGCATTTTTATGATTAACTGAAGATATTTTAATTTGCTCAAGGTGAAGAGTGAGGATTTTAGCCATGAAGAATCCATGCGCGAGAAGAATTTCGTGTGGTGCAGTCAAGTCTTAATTGAAACCTTTACGGAAATTCCAAAAGGAAATCATGTGATAACACAAAAAAAATTATAGTAGACACAAAAAGTAGACGATGACGATGATATGATTCTTCTTTCTTTGCTTTATTGCACCTTGTCTTTATATTAAAAAATATATCAGTAGTAGAGATTCCCACACCATATCATATTCAATTTTTTTTCACGTTCATAGTAAATGTATAGTATTTTTGTATATTCTGATACAAAAAAGGCATGATGGTTTCTTTTAAATACAAATTTTATGGTTATGCTACTGCGGTCAAATACAAAAGGCTTACGTTTCTTTCTTTTCAGGAACAATAATATGTACAAAATGAGAGGGAGGTAAAATAATAATAATATTGCACGGTTATCACGTTTCATTTTGACTTACAAAAAATAGGTATACATACACTATATATTATGTATATCGCTGGCGAATCTAAAACTTTTTGGATCTGCAAAAAAAAAATCATTTATTGTCCAGTTTTTATAGGTAAATGCTTTGTAACAAAATATAAATTAAATATTGTAATGATAACATGAATTTTCAAATGCAATATTAATTATGTCACTCTTAGGTATATTATTATTATTTTTGTCATTTATAATATGCGGTTGTTTTAAGAAGAAAAAATTATATTATTGGCTACTTAAATTGCACATTTTTAATTATTTGCAGTTGAAAATAATTTAATTTAATACATCAAATTGTATACCTAAATTGCATCAGTTCTGCTGCATGTTATTGCACTAGAGCCAAACGACGAAGCTTTAGCAGATGAAACTGTTTCATTTAATTTTATTCTCTTCTTCCAAATTATTCTGATACGACGTCTTAATATGCAATTTTACTCAAAATTCTAAATTACAATAATAACTACAAATAGAGTTCTAATCATTCACAACATCAACTTATGACACGCAGTCCTTAAAATGCAATTTTACTCAAAATTCTAAATTACAATAATAACTACAAATAGAGTTCTAATCATTCACAACATCAACTTATGACACGCACAATGAACATATACGCATATATACACAATAGGTACACATGTATAGTAGGCGTATGTACATAATATACGCGTGAAAAGAACAGCAGGCTAAACTTTACAATGAGACGTATAGGTGACGTTGTAGGTCCCAAAAGCAATTTAAAAGCTTTGAGTTGTTCATGATATTTTCATTTTTATTGCAAGTGCAAGTGCATATGAGGGATTTACAATAAGTAGATTATTAGTCACCATTTCAAATATTAGTAACACATAAAAAAATAAACAGTGTAATTAATTACCAAAGAACTTTGCAGTTCACAAATTGATTTTTAAATGCATGATATTATTATGGATTAGTTTTCATTCCAATTTTTGTCGCCGTTATATTGATGATATGGTTTATATATGTGTTTACATATATAAAATGAATTGGCTGCGTTCATAGAGTGCGTTGTTAATATTTTAGATGCACGTCGTAGCATGTACGTACAATGTATGTAATACACAATATACCAGCGGGACGAAGAGAAAACAACTTTAAGTTACGCAAGTGAGTTGATGGGAAATCGGTTAGATGTCTCGAAAGGGACGATAGAAACACATTAATCAACTCTTGCTTCTCTCTGCCTATTTCTCCTCTCTCCTTTGCTGCTTGCTTTACCAGTAAACCTACTCGTACGTCGTGTCGTACTACGATGATTTCAATGCTGCTTTCTTGCTCTCTCGCTTCTCTCACTTGGCTTTTTTATCTCAAACTTTATAACGTGCTACTCAACTCTTTCTCAATTTAACCACAGGATCTTGTTTCGTATTTCAACGATAACTTGGATTTAAAACATCAAAATTTCAAAACTACAAAAAAATATTTTAAAAAAATGATGATTGATCAAAATAGGTGTTTTTATAAATTAAATAATTATTGCATTGTAATAATTTTGTATATGGTAGCTTTACTTTGGTCCCGTATGGTAGCAAATCTTTTTGCTCATAATGCCCCAACTCCCAATCCAACTGTGTACAAAAAAACGTGTGCGAATGTGAAATAGATTCATCATTTTACTTTTGTGTAGGCATACATGTGTAATGTGCATTGCATTTTCACGCTTCCTTTTTTGCACGTTGTTAGAGAATATTACATGGATGTATTCATAGGTACACATTATAAGTTTCATATTATAAAAATATTTTTATAATTAGAATAAAAAAGGGAACTATGCGATCTCACAATTTTAATTGGCTATGTTGCCTAAAAAATTTACGTGTTTAGTTGCGCCATACCATAAAACTAGCACCATTGGTGCAGTGAACTATGGCATTGCTTGTGCGTTAAATGAGAATATTATTTTTGGTAAAAAAATATAAGTATACCTAAATATAATATTATTATTATTTTACGTAGGTATATAATATACTACATTAATATTACTACGCTATTTTTACTGCGTGTACACACAAAACTGTCATTCTCCACTGTATAATACACAGAGAACAGAGCAGCAGCAGTAGTAGTGGTAGTGGCACAAAGTGAAAAATGGATTGTCCGTCAAACAGAGGCAATGCTAATGGTGAAACCGTGTCTGGGTGACATATGATTGTAAATCACAATACACTTTTTAGATTGATTTCAATGCACTTTTTTCTCACTCACTCAAGCTTTACATTTTTTTCATAATGTCCTTCCACATCCACATCCACACAAAAACACACAAGAGCTGTATACTTTACGTATAAAAATATCTTATACCTTAAATACATACAAACATATTACAACTCTAGAGGGTGCCTTCTATTTATGCAACATATTATTTTATACATGTGCGTGCATCATTCTTGAATTCATGGTTTTCTTATGCATGTTTTACTGTAATTTTTATGTTTTTTTTAAATAATAAACTTGCTCAAAAACGATCCCGATCGTCATTCTTATTATTAAATTATCAGCCTCTAAATTTTTTTTGCATCTTTAAAAACAATCTCTTATTACATCTTTTACACACTATTTATTTACCGCATTGATCAAGATTGATTCAAAGATTATTATTGTTACCTAAAACCGTTTACATTTTACATAATGTGTATGTGTACTACTTTTACTGTAGTAAGTTAGTAGCCTACAAAATAAAATCAAGTCATCGTTTTAAAACTTTTTTTATGTTTGAGATGTATGTATTTTTAAATAGTGATTTTCTACTTGAGATTTTGCCATTCTTCATCTACTACTTTGCGAAAAAAAATTACGTGTGAATCACACCGATTTTCTTAACGTATTTTTTTATAGGTAGCCTCCTCCTTCCTCCGGTTTAACACACATTATCTACATATCTGTAATAATAACAGCAACTGAATAACTTCTTCTTTTCTTTACTTTGCAACAGTTTTGGGTTTATCTTCTCCTCTTGTGTTTGTGTGTGTACATACATGTTGTTGTGTTGTAGAGAAGACGAAGGAATAAAAAAAAATGCTCCATGCCAAACCGATCAGGCCTGTCTAATGCTGATAAATTTATGAGCTTCTTCCTAATGAAAGCGTGTAGTGTGTAAACTCATGCCAGTTTAGTAAAGCATTTTTAGATTTCAAATCGTTTTACTAAAAAACAAAATATATATTTGTATGTGCATGTGTGTAATTCTTAAATACTCCCAAATAAATACGATTTTTTTTCTTCTTCTTGTTCAAAAGTGCACCCAATAGTCTTGTCTTTTTATTTATTTATTTTACATATTTTCTTTTTTTTTTGCAACAAACATGTGTACGATTATGTACTAAGCCTCAAAATCCAAGCATGACATATGCGACCAAATAAATAGTTAATCTTCATTATCTTCAATTATTTGATTACAATGAAATGAGAAGGGACAACTTGTGAACTTTTATAAAAATTACGCTTGTACGAGTGTTTGTTTGTGTGTGTGTATATGTGCTCAGCATAAAAAATTATACTTTACATTCTTGTTCAAAAGGTTCATTTACATAAAAACATTTATTTTTCCCCTTTTACAAATGCCTTTACACATTTTTTTTCTTTTCAAAAATACCTTAAAAAATCTAGACCCCTTTTTTAATAAAAAAATACGCATTTAGCAAGATTTTTTAAATAAAAATATTTTGGATTTTTTTAAATTAAATTTTATAGAACCATCAAAACAAAAATCATGTTTGGATTTTTTTTCTCTAGTTTTAATTTACCTTTTTTTCTAATTTTGTACGCGATAAAACAAGGAATTGCGTATTTTCCCCAAAAAAAATTTATGAACATTTTTCTTAAATTTTTGCTAAAATCATAAAATATCATGTTTTTATGGGCTAATATATATTATGGCTATTCAAACAATCAGTGTTAACACATGTTTTCTCTTTCTCAAGAGATCAGACAGTAAATAAATTATAAATACTTGTCCACCAACCTAACCAAACCAAGATGCTTTTTTATTTGTTTGTGTGTGTGTACCCCAATAGAATTCGTAAATAAAAAATCCTAAATGACAAGTTTGCTAACACCAAAACATTTAAAAAATTAACGTGATATTCCACTAATATTTTGTGTTTGTGTGAAGATGACGAAGTACAAGACTGGTGAAGGCATCTTGCATGGTGGTAGTGGTGGTACATTCTGGGTAAAAAGAAGATGAGAAGCGGTAGTAGTGTAGCATTGCCACCTACTATGATGATGCATGATGCATAAATATATTTTATGCACACATCCAGTTTTCTTTCGATTACTCATCCATTCTCCTCCGCCGCCGCCACCGCTTTGCTACTATAACGCATACATATGTATACCTATCTTCTCTTCTTTTTTTTGATTTTTTGAATTTTTTCTTTAGATTTGATGCAAGTGTTAAACATTNGAAAAAAGGTTGTTTTCATGTTTATATGGCAAATCATCATCATCATTAAAAGGTAGCAAAAGTTGATTTCTTATTGGTGCTGCTGTGCGTGTTGCATATATTTACTGTTTAATATAGAGAGCTAATATATCTGCATAATATTATTATTATTTACATTTTTGGTGTACTATTACAAGTTTACGGGATAGTTGATAGTCTCCCTTTCTAGTAGCATCATGATCATGATTTGTATAGTCAAGTGTATGGATGGAGCTAACATGTATTTGTTGTTGTTGTTATTTGTTTGTGTCTGTGTGTCTTTATGTGTGAATAAGTTCATGGTGCGAGCCAAGTCACACTTGAAAAACGAAAAAATGTACAAACTTCCAAAAAGCCAGACAAACATTGTGAATTCCACTGCCTGAGAGCGGATAGCTTCTAAACTCTGATACTAAAAAACTTTCTTTAAAAAAAAACCAAACGCTACATATAGATAGATAGGTAGTTATATAGGTATGTAATATAATAAGTAGTATAATAATATGTATTGCTATAAATATATATGAGTATGCACGCAAGACATGATTTTTGTTGATGTCATTTGGTTAAAAGGTAAGATGAATGGGTGTTGCAAAACAGGCCAAAAGGTAAATTTATTGGCAGCATTTTTGATCATTTGTAAGAAGCAGGATGTTTACTCATTGCAAAATTATGTAGTTAATTAATCATGCCTTGCCGTTTGTTTGTATACATGTGCAAGTATTATATGTGCATGTGTGTGTGTGTGCGTGTGTGTGTGAATGAGAATAAAAAATTTTTGCTGTGCATTTAAAACACGGTGGCGGCAGCGTAATATAAAAATGAAAGGAAGCAAGAAAAGCATGAAAACAACTTTAAAAAAAATTCAAGCCAGCTAAAATCGAGAGAGAGAGAGAGAGAAGGGAGAATAAATAAATAAAGTTTTTGATAAAGACAGTCAAGTGTTGTGTTTTGCATGAATTTTCAAGTCAAGTAGCTTGAATTGTGAAGTTTATTGATGAAGTATTGTAGCAGCCATATTAATTAAATCACACACAGTTGTCACTTTGATGAGTCCCTGGGGTGCCCTTAGCATTGATCAAGACAACACCAGAATGACGATTAACATGCAAACATTAAAAATTATGTTCCTGTTGATTTCTGAGTTTTTTCTGACTCTTCTTTAACTTACACTTACATACACATGCACATACATTTTGTTATATAAAAAGTATAAACAAACACGTGTGATGTGAGTGTGTCTGTGTCGTACATTTAATACAAGCGCACACAGAAGACTTGATAAATTATGCATTGTTTGATGATAATAATACGCAATTGGCTTTTTCTTTTGCTTTATGTGTTCGCTGCTTATAAATAATTTTATAAACTTGTGTTCACCTCTCTTTTTATTTTACTTTTTGTTTGCATTGCATTTGGATTACAGTTCCACTTTTGATCTTTGCTGTGCGCTCAGTGCAGTAGAACAATTTTTTTTTTTGCATTTAATTTTTTTTAATTTGAGAAATGAGAAGAAATAAGGTTGCTAATCATGTGCTGATTCAAGTCTAAACATACATAAACACAACAAGAAAAAAATTATATACAAGACGGCGGATAGTAGTACATTGGAAAAGAAATACGAGCAAAATTTATGACCTGCGATGATTTTAAATTCTCGTTATTACTCACACCAATGAATCACTTTGTCCCCTGTTTGTTTGTTTCAATTTTCTTCTTCGACTCCTCTATACTGCATGCGTTACACATGTACATATATTTCCGGTTTTTGTTCAGCAAAAATTCATTGGGAAGCAAAAATGGCAAAACTCCCTCCTCTGTGTGTGTGTTTTTTCTTCTTCCTCTTCTTCTTCTTCTTCACAGAAAAAAATCTATTGAGACCTAAATCCTATTAGAAACAAACAAGAAGATCCGGTGTATTGGATATTTTCCCCTGTAGACAAGATTTTTTTACTATCTCAAAATTATATACTCAGTCTTTTGGTACATAAACACACTATAAGGCTCAGTCTTAAGCATGTCTCTTTTGTCAACTTTGGTTTGTACCAATTCTCATGAAATCTTAGCCAGAAGTCCCTTTTTTTGTTAAAAAAAGAATACAAAAAAGTATAGAGACATGAGATGGTTGTGGTGGAGGTATATACATATGGCATCATCGAATTCCTAATTCCCGTTTCCACACATTTCCAACATGCTTTTTTACTTTTCGTTTTTTTTTTACTTTCGTGTACTCGCTCACACACAGACGTATGTATACAGGATTTTCCTCAAAGAGAGTGGTGAGCATATACTACTACTATTACTACTGATGCTACTATAAAGCTGTTATAAGTAAAGTGACATTTTGCATTTCCAATCGTAAATCCACTTTGTTTAAAATATATGTTCCTGTGTTCCTATTCACACACCGAACATGCATAATACATCAAGGTGGAAATCAAAACTTAAAAAAAGTAAATACCTACATTGAAAGCATACACATACATAGCATAATGCTCTGTGCTTGTGTGCTTTATCATATGCATATATTATGCCGCGAGTATATACATAGGTATGCATAGGTATATGTATGTAAAAAAAAGTGTTTTTTTTTCTCTTTCCTCCTTCATCATCTTGTTTACATTGGCTTAGTCCAATGCCAACTGGGATGAAGATGAAGAGGAAAGGGTAGCCACAGCTGAAGTCTTAAGATTTATTGATAAAATACATAAATAAAAATACACACTTACTTAGAAGCCGGCTCTATGCATGCACGCATTCTTTCTCTTCACCTCCAAAAAAAATATAACACCAGCAGCTTCATCAACATCATCATCATCATCATCAAAAAACCAAAATCATACGGAGTAATTTTTTTATTTACGTATTAACTTAAATTCAAATTATAATAATTTTACATACATTGCTTTAGTAATATTATATGTACCTCTTATTACCTTAAATCGCTCTCTGAACCTGTCAGACTTACATGAGCGGAATGTGTACTCTCCAAAACATTTGTGGCATTGATGTGTGCAATTTAATGATTGAGCACGAGAATCAAAAAACAAATTACAAGTAATGCATAGGTATGTATTTCATGTAATAATAAACATGATTTTCGGCTTATGTTGGCGATTAAGTTTATTACATGAAAAAGCGCGTTACATCACATCGTATACTATTTTTATGGTAATAATAAAATAAAAATTAATTCTTGACGATGATAATGGTCTTTGCACCTTTTATACTCTTCTGCACAAAGAATAAGAGAAGATGAAATAATGTTTTTTTCTTCTTTTTTTAGGTAACTAGCTACATTTAGGTACATAACAGCAAATGTTCCTGTCCGTCCTAAAACGTCTACATTAGAAGCCGAATGAACAATAGGCCGCCAAAGTTGAATTATTTTATGTGACATTAACAAATGCCTTTAAGCAATTATTATTGCTTGTAGGACAATTCCCAAGAGTGAGAATGACAAGAAAACCCACCAGTTGACAGTATCAGCGGAAAAACATCTACTTTTTTTCTGGCAATGATATAGTGCTAGTAATAGTGAAGCTATATCCGTGTATGTATGTGTATTGGCTGGGTTTTTTTTTCAACTCTTCGTTTCCATATTAAAACTGCTTTACTTGGAAAATTACAAGTACATATGTAAAAAGTGCATATAATGCGGGATGTGCGTTTGTCTTCATGTAAACTTTTTCTTGCCTGCCTGCCTGCATATCATTTTGTACTTTTTGTGTGAATTTTTTGTGTGTGTGTGTAGGTGCTGGGAAATTGGCTGCATACATGGAGTCATCATTATTATTATCTGCTTCATTATTATCATTATACGGTTTTACAGTAGCAAAAGGCAGATCGGCTTCCACCTTTTACCTTCAATCATGTCAGTCAGTATGCGCGGCAGTGAAGTTTCTTCTCTGAATTATAGATATAAATGCGGCTGCCGAGTTGATGAAAGATACTTTACAAGAAAAAGAACGCTCTTGTTTCATCATCCATACAGTTTCAATATGCACATACATTGAATACTAAATGTACATTGTTTCCTGCAGTTTTTTTTTGTATTAAGTTGAGAAAGGAAGAATGGAGAGATAGTCGGTACATGGTTTGATGATTATCTTTTTCATCTTTTCCTTCATTAAACGTGTACAATAATAAGCATAAATGCTGTACCTGATCATATCATACGACGGATTTCACGGAATAATTAGGTGTAATTGATTGTGCATTTTATATACTCCAAATTTATTTCCATTATTGTTACTTTTATTTAATCTATTTCCAAATTATTGAAAACATGATAAAATAAATTATTATTCATATCGTGAAACTTTACCTGCACATATTAATGTATTAATGCACAAATTTTTGTTATATTATACAAGATGTCCAAACATGCATATTTTCCCTTTGTATACTTTCTGCTTGAACAGCAAAGAAAAAGCAGTTGATCCTGTCAAGGTAAGGTATATATGTAACGTAAGCTACATTACAGCTCTGTGCTGCTACTACTTCAGTACTTGTACTATAGCTGTGCTTACATAGCTGTCACATGACAAGCAATGCACGAACGGATAAATTAGAAGCTAATTAAAATGGGAGTCGATCTACCGTGCAAATTTCCAGGAACCATTACAAACACAATATTTATGACAAAAGAGACCAGAGACAAGGAAGTCAACCTCATTCTACTAATTCCACTAAAATGCTGTAATTTACAAATTATTTTGTCACAATTCCCATCCTCAATGTGCTAGTGCATGTACGAAGTATTTAGTAGAAAGTAAAATTGGATGAAGAAGTGAGCCCGCTACACACGGAAAAAGAGACAAATCGCTTTGATCAAGTTTGATTGATTTGCATAGTTTGAAAGGAAAAAAAACACAGTAAAATAAAACTTTTCTTCTTGTACGGCTTTTGGTGGGTTTTGCAGTTTGAATGCAAAAAAAAAACTATTAAAAACTTTTTTTGGTGACAGCCGACATCACCATTTTTCTTGTAACTTTTCCGTGCAGTTTTGATCGTGAAAAAAAGCTCTGTTGTAAGTAATGCATATGTATACTATGTGTGTAAACCAGAATCTAAATTTTATTAAACTCTTTCAAATCGCCATCCAGAATTGAAAACTTTAGCTTAATCTTAAGCCAAGCCCGAGTTTTGTGAATAGGTATAGGGGTAGGAATTTAAGTTGGTGTAAAAAATTGGCTACTTTTCTTGCACTTCATTATTCCAAGAATTCCGAGCATTTAACCTGTGTCGCTCTTTTAACAAAAAAAAAACTTTCAGCTGAATTACAGCAGCAGCAAGAAAGAAATATCTCTTTTTTTTATGAATCAGTCAATTTTTTTTGTGGGGAAATAGGAAAACTAAACTTTTACTTCATACTAATTACTTACAGAAAACTCTATTAGCCAACATGAGTAAAGTGGATGTACATACATACACCGGACTCTGTGTAATAATACCATTATTATTATTAGCTGATTCATTCAAATTTTTGTTAGCATTTAACAACCCATTCGAATCCTTTTAGCTGAAATACGTGCGAGTAACAACCTCGTCGTACTGTATAATAATATATTATGTATCTTACAATGTAAGCAGTTTTGCGGATACTGCTGCAGTAGCTGACGTACTGGCAGAGGCAAAGCCCGTATTAAAGTAAGCATAAAAACACCAAAAAGAATAAGCGGTGGAGTAATGAAGCAGTTGCCATTTACTCCCTTCTTGACGGTAATAAACATGCGACACATCCTCAAGTACAACATCATCTGCTTGTTCTGTACTTCTTTTCTGCGATTTGGATGAATTAGCGTGTGATTCAAGTGTAAGGTTAAATGAGCCTCAATCCATTTTTACGAGGCTCATAAAATTTGACTCTCACTTTCATGTAGGCACATCGTAAACCTTCCCCTTGTTTTCTCTCACCACACCAAACACACACACACACTTGCAACTTGAGACAAGATAAGTTTTTGTATTGACTTTTTTTTGTTTTTGGAAAAGAAATTGTAACAAAATAAGTGTATGCTCCTCATAGTGTATATTTACTTTACATTATGAAGCGCATACACATTTTGGTCAGTTCTATCTGTATTCCTGACAATTTTAGGATTATTAATCAATTTAACATTTTTAATGAATTTAAAGCATTGTGTGTACAAACATTTACGAAACAATTATCATTTAATGATAAGCTTTTCTTTTTATGTACAAAAAACTTGAAATATTATTAATTATCCAACAAAATGAATAAAAATGGAAAATTTATTTTGGATCTCACAGGTATTCTAATAGAATGACCATTATTATAATGTGATCATAATAATATGGCCATATATATACAATGTAATGAGATGCGATAATTAATTTTCCTAATCTAAATTGGCGTTTAATGATGTCTGATTATGAAACAGGTACCTACCTACTTTGTGTGATGAGATCACACCTTTTCTCTCTCTCTCCCTCTCTCTCGTTCTGTTCATTCCTTCTTTTTTTGTATTCCTTTTGGAAGAGAAGTTTAGTAGCATAATGAATTGGACAATCGCATCTATTAACCACATATTACATCCCTTCATTAACATATATATTAACATTACACTGCTGCTGCTGTTCCTTGTTATTTTTTACCACTTGTGTGGCACAGGCTTCACGTTTTCATTCATACGGAGTCACCATCATGGTCGTCGTCATCATGAGAATAGGTGTTTTGGTTGTTTTTTAGATATATATTTCATTCAACATGCATATATATAATAGCTACTACCTACGTAAGTCGTTTCCAATGAACATTATTTTGTGTATTTATTTATTTATTAATATGCCAGATAGACAGTTACCGCCACAAGAGTAAGCAGAATATATAAAAGGAATGATAAGTGGCAGAATACATTATTCATGTGAAAGCCTACATGTTGAAGCAATGTTGTTAAAGTTGTTAAAATACTAAAGAAGTTCATGCCTTTTAGAATAAAAAATGAATCACCGATCTTGTTTAAACATGGCATAAATGTTTAATGTTGTTACAATGTTTTGGGCACGCATTATAATTAAATTACACGCAGGAGAGAGAAGTGAGAGAGGTGAAGTATAAAAGTGAGTGGCAGAATCGATTTTAATCCTTCCTAACAGCACAATAATATAAACATAACAAACAAAAGAGATGGACAGAAAGTAAAGAGGCTGA